>JAQZBX010039518.1:0-23008 GCA_029593785.1 Cabassous unicinctus
AATTCAGTTCCTTTTTTGTTAAAAGGACCCAAGAAGTGACAGTCGGGCTCTTTGCCACCTGCTTTCCTCCCGGGACAAGCTCTTTTGGTGCTGCTTTTGTTTTCACATTTCTTCTTGTTTCGGGGAGGAACAGAAATGGAGAGGCAGCGCTCGAAGGGCAGAGATAGACAGAAAAAGTTAGAAGGAATGCAAAAATTTAAAGCTTCAGAGCAAAGAATAAGACATACAGAGGGAGAGGAGAAAGAGAGAGAGAGAGTGAGAGAGAAAGGCAGAGGGGAGAGAGAGAGTGAAAGAGAAAGGCAGAGGGAGGGGGGCAGGGCAGGATGGGCAGGTGCGGGGGGAGACATTAGTGTTGAGTTCTCTTTCTGGGTGATAAACCCTGTGATTCACAGTCATGCCCGTCCATCACTTCTGAGCCTCTCTGCTATGCCTTCCCTTGTGACCTTGGCCAGGACTGCAGACCTCAATCATGGGTCCAGCCAAGTGTGTGGCAGCCAACCCTCCGCTGTCCACCTCCTCTCTCTGGCTCTAACCTTGGGGGCCCCAGGGTCCTCCCGCACCTCGCCTGACACACAGGCCAGTCTCCCGTGCTGGGTGGAGTTGGGGAGCGGGAGGCCCAGGGCCGACCCTCAGCCCTCACTAGAGCCTCTGCAGCTTCTCCTGATGGGCACGGATGGGGGCGTTGGAGCCTCCGGGCCCTTCCAAGCTTGGATGAAGATGGCTGACCCAGTGGGTGGCACAGAGTAGGAGGCCAATATCCTGAGCTCTAGGTGGAGACCCTCAGTGGTGAGTCAGTGGGACCAGAGGCCAGGGCAGGATCCGACGACCCCAGAGGACATTTGTCCGCTGGTTGTGGGGCAGGTGAGGGGGAAACACAGTGGCCAGGCTGGCTCTCTAGCCACCCAACCTGCTACTGACACACACAGTGGCCATCTCAAGTGGCTAAAGGCCCACCACCCCAGGGACCCTGCCCTTTTGTTTCTAGTGCCCTAGGCCAGAGGTCACCAGGATCACAGAATCAGAGACAATACCCTAGGGCCACTTTCCAGAACTGTCCCCCACCCCCTTGCTGGGTGTTCATTCACTACCAGAAAGCCCATTCAGAGAACTAGGCAGGGAAACGTCTCCTGGATGCTGATGAAATAGAGTCAACAGTCCTCAGAGGGACATTCAAGAAGCTTCATGACGTGGCCACACCCCACTTTTCAGCACTTCTCAATAAACTCAGCAGAGAAATGTGCTGATGGAGGGACAACTGGTGGGTGCTGGCCTCCTGGCCTTCGTTAGCTCAGACAAATGGAACTTCTTCCTCTCGGCATTTGCCCCATACCTTCCTATCCCATGTGTTTGCTCCAACTGCTCCTTCCAAGTCAATTGCCTGTTCCTATATCTAATGCACCTTCTAATGATCTTCAAAATCCAGCTCAAAATGCCACCTTTTCTCCAAGCAAGAGACCATTGCCTTCTCGGCACAACAGAAGGAAATGCTCTGAGGTTCCCCTTTGACCTCGCTCACGGTTCAGGGTGGGAAGCGTGGTGATCTGAGACAAGCATCGACTTTGGAGTCAGAGAACTGCGTGACTTGGGGCAAGATCCTGAGATTTCTCTGAGACTCAGTTTCCTGTTTTATGAAGCAGGGAGAGCACCTGCCACACGGGGTATTGTAAGGATGGAATGAGGAGATGTGTCAAGTGTCTGGCATTTAGTAAGCTATCAATTAATGCTTGTTCCATTTCCCTGGAACGGTGTGTGGGCACCTTTTTTATTCACAGAAACAATGACACCATCCGCTCCAGTAAATTTATATCCCCATCTCAACAGACTCATTTGGCAGGGAAAACAAGCCCACGTGCCAATTCAAATACAGGCACAGAAAGAGGAGTGGGAGAGGCATCTCACAATTTATCAGAACTCAGAACCTCATTTTTGAAAACCAAAAAAAGCACTGTCAGTAAGAATTTATTTTTATTTCTCTCTGACACTTATTAAATTCTACTAACTATAGTTATTTGTGTGCATATCCCTCTTCCTCACCTCAGGGTGAGCTCCTCCAGACAATGTCCTTGTTTTATCTATTTCTGAATTCCCAAAGCTCACCCCAGTGTATTGCACACAGCAAGGGATCCATAAGTATTTGGTGAATCAATGAATGGGAGTGAATGAATGAATGAAGTAAGCAATGACGATGGGGATGAAGATTCCAAGATAAAATCCTCGAGTTTCCTTGGGCTCAGAATTCATCCCTCCTGTGGGGCTCAGTTCAGATTTTGCCATCTGGCACCTCTGAGTCACAGTTGCTACAAGCAGACCTGCCTTCTCTAGGATTCTGCTGGGGTGAGTGTGGGGGGCCGGCAGGGACCAGGAGGGTAGGCAGTGAGGGCGAAGGAAGGTGCTCGCCCAGCCCTCCACTTCTCCCCTCGAAGGCACCAGATGGAGAGAGCGGAGCGGGAAGGGGAGAAGTAGTCAGCAGCCCCCCGGTTGGATGTATTTTTATTCAGGTGTGACGTTGAAACCATGCGGGTGTATTTTTAGTCCTGCCCGGTGGGCGGTGTGTTCGCCTGGGTTGCTGTGGAGAGGACTTCTTCTTGTTGCTAAATTGGAACTGCATCTGTCAGGGTTCCTGGGTTCAGGCCCAGTGCTCCTCCCCCAGGTGGGTGGACAGGACCATTCCTGGTGAGTGTGGGGCCCAAGGCAGGTGACAATCTGCTCTGTCTCCCTATCACCCCTCCCCCTCAAATACACACGTGCATACCCCTCCCACACATTAAGAAAAAACAGATATGAAATCTCAATAAAGTGAAGGTTGAGGCAGGCCTGGAAGGGCAAAATCACAAAGAACCCCAAACTTGAGACCTGGTAGGGATCCCAGTTCCTAGCCCCTGCATTTTAAGGAGAGGGAACTCAGACACAGAGAAGAGAAGTGTCTTTCCTGAGGTCAGATGGCTAGTGAGGGCCCATCAGAGCTTCCATCCAAACTACAGGCCAGTCCCCAAAGAGATTCAGGCCAGTCCCCAAAGAGAGAGCACTGCAGAGGAACGGGTAGTGGGGTGAGGGGGAGAACTATTCTCTCTGCCTTGGCCAATGGCAGAGACTAAAAGCCCACACCCACAAGCATTTGATGACACTCTTGTGCTTATTGTATTCAAACACCCACCTTACTGATAAGCAAACTGAGGTGCCATGTGGCTAAATCAGCTCATCAAGCCAGTACATGATTGAGTGGAGATTTAAATCTGGATATCCCAACTCCAGGTCTGCCCCGTGAACTTTTTTTTAAGGACCATTATTGGAATCACTTCATTCTCTTCCCTTATCCCCCCTACTGTCCGCTTGAGCCACAATGCATCCTGGGGTTGAGGAATGGAGTTGCCATGCTTACCCTCTGAGTGTCAAGACTAATGCAGCCCAAGAGAATCTCTGCCTTAGCAATTGAGTTGCCAAAAGAACTTCCTCTCAGGATACTATGTGTGTGTTTGGAGGGGGGCTTTCAAGTTTTCACAGATTGTACATTTTCTCCTTTGATGCCTGCCACATGTGGTAGGAAAGGTAATTTAGAGAGGTTAAATATTTCGCCCAATAGTACTGTTGGAAATCAGACTGAAATCTTAGTCTTGGGGCCTTTCCAGTTGACCATAAACCGGACCAGTGCTTGGGAAAAGCAGAGTGGCATTCTGATGAAAAGAAGGGCAAAACTGGCTTCGTGCAGCCCCAGTGAGAAGCCATTGGCTGTACAAGCCCTCAAAGGCCCAGCTTGGTGGTTTTCTGTGTCCTCCACCCCACCCCACTCACCCTAGGAGAGGCCCAAGGGCTGGTTGCCTTCTTTCTTGTAAGGAGGACAGATCCGGCCTAGTACTTATCACAGTGACTAGACAAATTTCACAGCCGTTCATTGAGGGTCTCCTATTGCTAAGCACCATTAGCTGTCCACAGCAGTTATCACGTTTAATCCTGACACAACCTCGCGAGAATAAAAGTCATTGGGATTCCAGGCTCCTCCAACTCTTATCTTGGTGGAGTATCTACCTGGGCCAGAAGCAGCAGGACCAGAGCCTCTGAACACACCTGCTCCCCGAGCAAGGCAGCTGCAGCCTCTGAGCCTACCAGCAGGGTGTGGGGGAGCCTCCAGGCGCCGGCAGGAAGGGCAGGACCAGGCTTTGCCTGGTATCAGGAGCGAGCTGAGCATGGTTTTACCTTCCAGATAATGACACCAGCAGGATCCCAGCCCTGATTATAGTCAGCAGCAGAGCTGAATTAACACGGATGCCTGTAAATAAAACTACTGCACAAGGCAGAGTGTCTTCTAAGAGCTCCCAGCCCAGAACCCAGCCTGGAACATCTGCCCCCAACACCCAGTCCAGAGGCCCTGGCACAAAGCTTCTGGTCCTGCCTTCTCCGCTCGGAAGGGCTGAATAGCTCCCAACACCGTTCTCAGGCCACTTCACCCAGCACGTTCCAGGAATGACCAAGCACAGTGCCAGGGAAGGCGCGGGGTTAAGTCCCAGGGTCGCCCGAACACCCTCTGGTCACAGGGTGGAGGAGTTCCCTCAAAGACACTCTGCTAGGAAGTGCCAGTTCCCAGGGTCCTGAGCCAGCAGCTGCTAAAGATGACAATCACTGTCCTCCATCCACTCGCAAACTGTGGGCTGCTTCCTCCCTCCCTGATATCAGCCCGGTCCCACGGAAGGCAGCTTGGTGGCCATCTCTCTTGGGGTTCACCTCTCTTGGGGACCCCCTGCCACTCTCCCACACAGCGCTACAGGCCAGAAAGCCTGGCAGTCAATTCCGCAGAGCGCAGGTACGTGCCAAGCTTGTATGTAGGACAACTACTTTCTATGGCTGCCTTTCCCCCACCCCCTGGAGCCTATCTGCCTTATCTGGGAACCCCTTTCAGAACTGGGCACAATGCTTTACCCACAATAAAGCTCAGTAAAACTTTAATTGAATTTAGCACGAAGACCTCTTGACTGGGAGTCCTTCCCAGTCTTTCTCTAATCCCCTTGCCAACCCCAGCCTGCATTTTCCCAAACAGGTAACTGCCTCCAGGGCGCTGGCTACAAGCCGGGTTCTTCACCAAGCACTTTACACACAATTATCTCATTTAATCCTCAAGGCACTCCTGATTTGGAGATAGCACTATTTTTGCCTTATTTAACAAAGAAAGACACTGAGGCATAGAAAAGTTTAGAGACCAGAGGCGGAGACAGAATTTGAACCCACGTCCAAAGGTTGTGCCCCTGACCCTGAATTCCACCTCCCTGGACGCCCCAGACTTTTTCACATCCTGAATGTACCAGGTGCTTCTGTCTAAAACACCCTCACCTCCGTCCCTCCTCACCCCAGTTTACCTGTGCCAGGCATTACCATCTATGATCTAGTTTTCTTCTAGCTATTATTATTTTCTTTTTTTTAACCTTTGAGAAAACAGAGGCTCAGAGAGACCAGCTGGCCCTAGGTGGCAAAGCCAGTTACTGCCAAGTCTATTTCTAGAGCCTGAGCTCGCCCCATGGCCTGCACGGCCACTCGGCTGCATTTGCTTCTCTAGTCATAGGACTATCAGGACTGTCAGCAACCTTTAGAAGGACAGGCTCAAGGGGAGTGGCTGGAACACTGCCCACTGCCCTATTCTATTTCTTTCCCAAATAAGTGTGGGTGCTTTCTTTTTTTTTTTTAGGAGGTGCCAGGGATTGAACCTGGGACCTCATACATGCAAAGCAGGTGTTCAACCACTGAGCTACACCCGCTCCCTTAAAAATTTTTATTCAACCAGAACTGGACTGAATCTGAGCTATCTGGGGGTAGGTCACATGTGAGTTTGTGGTTTACGGGGAGATGGGACTGATGGGAGGAACTAGAAATGCCATGTGGAAAGGTCAAGATTTCTGAAAGCTGAGCCACTGAAGAGGCGGCGGCAGAAAGGTTTACTGCAGGGTGGCTGGAGCTGCAAGGAAGCCACTCTCGCTAAGTGGCAACCAGGAAAGGCTGGGAAGCTCCTTGGAGAAGGTGGGGGAGTTGGGGCAAGGGTGGGGCTTTCCTCCAGCAAAGACGGGAAGAGAGAGGCAGTACTGGGTGGACTCTGGGAGAGAAAAAATGGGGGTTCGAGAGGAAAATAATAACAGCAAACACTTATAGAGCACTGTCTCTGAGCCAGGCACTGTTTGAAGTATTCATTCATCAAGAGAGAACATTTCAATGTAGAGCCAGAGGACAGGGCAGACTAGTCAGTAAGGACCAGATTGTGGAGGATTGTTGCAAAAACCAACTCAAGGGACATGCCTAGAAGCTGTGCTGTGAGCCGGTGGGCGTGCAGCTCTTGCCCCAACTCTTGCCCCAACTCTGCTCGGTGGCATCACTCTGAGAGGTTGAAACCGGCCGTCGTGGGAGCGTTTACACCATGGAAACCAGCAAATGCCGCACATCAGCCTTACCCCAAATGCCAGCACACCAGCCTGGAACCATGCTGTGGTTCGGGGGTACTGCCTGACTTAGTTAATCAATCCATCTGACAAGTGTTGACTTCGTACCCACTACGGCTATGACGCAAACTCAAGACCGACATAGACCCCGCCCTCATGGAGCCAACAATCTAGTGGGAAAAACAGAAATAATGTTAACACAAATGTTAACACAGTTAATTCCATTGTGAGAAATGCCACAAAGGAGAAATATGGGTGCAGAAGCCATCTCACCCTCTCCACCTGGTCCGGGGGCTCAGTTCTTTGGCATTTTTAATGGAGAAGCAAGGAGAAATTGCCCCTACTGTCTTCTCAAACCAGCAATTCCTTATCAATAATAGGTGACTTCCTCGGCACCCCAGAGGTGGGCCACTTCCCAGTCCTCAGCCTTCGGGGAGAGAGCCAGTGCCTTAGCTGAGCAGCCCCTGCCAAGCCATCCTCCTCCACAAGCACCTGGTCTGGCCTAGCTCCCCAGGACATCACCGTTTCCATGGGAACCCACTCACTTCAAAGGGGAACGAAGGAGACTGGAGGGGAGGAGGGAACAGGCAGAATTAACCTCTCCCTCTTGGCCCTGCTCTGGGCTGCTGCCAGCCTAATCCCCAAGACTCAGCACCTAACATGGGACGCAGCTTCCAGCAGCAGAGAAAGGTGGGGGAGGGGCAGCTAAGTTTTAACTTCTTTGGGGGTGGGGTGGGGAGGGAGCCCCAGGGTAGAGGTGGGGGCAGGGGAAGAAGGGAAGTGTGCTGGGTCCAAGCCTGCAGACCCCACTCCACTGGGCGGCCCCTCCTCAGACCACCTCGCAGCATTGCTCCTGGGCCCCAAACACGCTTCTCCTCGAAGTACATCCAATCATCGGATCTGCTCGGATTATACTGCAATCATTAATCTGAGTGGGAGTTCCTGGTGGCCTTGCTGATTAGCCCAGATGATGCTCTGGTATGATCCAATTAAAGGCAGACTCTGCCTCCCCTCTCACTGCCACCCCCCGCCCCCACCCCGAGTTTCCACATCAGAAGGGAACCAATACATTTCATTAGCACATCCTCATCCGCAAATAAAACCTCTGGCACTTGCAGGCTTCCTCCACCCACCCTGCTTTTGACACTCTGCCCTCTACCATCCAGCAGGGGCCTGGTCTGGGAGGGCATCCCCACCTATGGCAGCCCCCTCCCCCCTTTATCTGTGTTTCTGGGAGCTGTGGCCGGTGGGGACTACTGAAAGTCAGGGTAGCACGTGAATCTGAATCAAAAGGGTCTTGTTACGCTCATTGACATGAAATGCAGACTCTCTGTAGAGCCTCGGAGGAGTCAGGCTGCCCCGAGGCAGGAAGATGTAATTAAAATCAATAGAAGAGGTGTGGTTATGGGGGACAGCCCTGGAGCAGTTGGGGCAGGCGCAGGAGAGAAGGGAAGCTGGGCAGTGGTCTTGACGCCAGCTCCATTGTCCTGAGGCGCTGGGGCAGTTGGTGGCAGTGACCTGGGATTCCCTCCTCCTAGGTTTAGGCAGCTGCAGGGCGGCCGAGGGCTGTGGGGTGGTCAGCTCCGAGGGAGAAGGTCAAGCTCAGGAGTGAACGGGAGCCGGAAGAAGTGAGGGTTTGAAGGAAGACTTCAAGTGACGTCATGATGGACAGTTCTGGAGGGGCGGGGGCCTGCCTGCCCTGCAGTTTGGCCTGCGTGGGGTATGAACCTTCATCTGGAGTCTTGGGAAAGGACCAAGGGAACCCTCCAGCTTTGGGCCTGGAGGCTATATGGACCTCCTCATTCACTCCCACCAAACCTGCTGATCAGGTTGCATTAGGAAACTAAAGTGCCAAGAGACTAGCACAGGTGGAGGTAGGACTCAAGCCCAGGTTTCCAGAAACTTTTTGTTATACCTCTACTCCGGGGGTCCTTTCTAGACTGTGATCTAGACTCAACCACAGGTCTCCACCCTGCCAGGGTCAGTGTGCAAACGAATCACCTGGGATCTTGCTCAAGTGCAGCTCATGAAACTTCAGGGCCGGGTGGGGCCTGAGAGTCTGCATTTCTAACCAGCTCCTAGGGGCTGTGATGCCGCTAATCCATGGACCACACTTTGAGTAGCAGTGACCTAAATGGAGTAGGATGGGCTTAGCCCCATGTCATCAAGCCACCAAGCAGTTTCCAGACGCCATGTTACTCCCCCTTCTTGCCCTCCCTGCAAAAGCCCAAGCCTGCCCCACATTGCCTGGGGTTGATTTAGAGTGGGTTGTGAGGCCTTGTCCCCTTCCTTCAGCTGCTCTGGCCACTGGCCATCCCTGGAACACACCAAGCTCTGCTCTGCTGGGAGGTGCTACCCCACCCCATCTTTCCACCTAGGGAACTCTGGTTTCCTCAGTCTTTAAGACCAGACTGAACTATTGCCTCCTCCAGGAAGCCTTCCCTGGTAAAGCACCGATCCCGCTGTGTTGGTTTCTTGTTTGCATGTCTGTGTGGTTCCTTTCTGTGTTCACCCTCTTTCCCCTGGAGTCTAGCATGGTGCCTGCACATTTTAATAATAGGGGCTCAATAAATGAGCACGAAGGAGGGAGGACAGGGAGGGCAGGAGGGCCCAGTCCTACACTGGGGGAGCCTGGCCCACACGCCCTTAGAGTCTCCCTGAGATGTACTGCAACCAGACCCTGGAGTTCTTTGGGTCTGAGGCAGAGCTCTCCACCTGCAGGCAGCTGGGCCAAGCCTGGACACTGGGCGGGGGAGGTGGGGACAGGCCTGGGGAGGACCCTGACGCAGGGAGCCGTGATGGGGACCTGCCGCTTGGGGCTCCCATCTGCTGGCAGTAGAGGCGTCTGGCTTATCTGAGTCTCTGCAAACGGTGCCAGTACTGCTGATAGTAAAGGCAACCATTCCCGCCCTGACCATAAAGGTACCACCCTGGGGGTGGGGTCTGAAAAGAAGCCGTCTTTCTATTCATGTGGTCTTGGGGGTCTCATTCACGCATCAGCACCTGCTGTGAGTGTGCACTGAGTCATAGGTAAGCTGCACTTGCTGAGACGTGTGACTGTCCGTGCCCATGTACAAGAGAAAGGGTGCCAGGGTCCCCCTCGATACAGGCCTATTTTCTGAGTGGTGAGGCTCCCCATGGACAAATGAGGCCCTCGCTCAGGTGGGCTCTCAGGTGAGCCCATCTTCCTCCCCAGCCAGGCACAAGAACATCTAGCAGACAGGAATTCCCCTGAGCCCTGCCCACGCCCCCTTCTGCAATACTCAGGGCCTTGCCCTGGCTACGTGTGGCTGGAGCAGGGCAAGAGGAGACAAGCTGCCTGCTCTCCGCAAACTCCGCAGCAGTGGGAGGGTGCCAGAACCTACACAGTCCCACACAGCACTTATTGGTAAAATCCGACGACTACCGTGGGCCAAGGTGGGGTCCGAGGACAAACTGCATCGGCTCCCCTGGGATGCTTTAAAAGAATATTCCTGCTCCCTGATCCTACAGGTCGACCTACTGAGTCAGCATCCCTGAGAACGGAGCCCAGATGTATGCACTGTATCCAGCTCTCCCAGTGGTTTTCCTGCAGCCTAAGGTTTGAGTACTACCAAGTCCTGGATGGTCCAATCAGAAGTCCGGTGCCCTGGAGGGCTTGTTGGGGTGCAGGTAACAACCGGGGTGCTTATAGGCTCAGGCTTTCTGATGCTCAGTTAAACTAGGAAGGGGGACCTCCTGGGAGATATTACCCAGGCCTTCGGATCCCTGTCTCACATTTCCAGGAAGCTAGAGGAGCCCAGAGTGGCCAGCTGAGGGATTTCTGGGGGGACCTGACAGGGGAGGGTGAGGAGAGCAGCTGTGGGCATCATCTCTGATGAGCCCACCCCCTGGCCCGCGTTCTCGCCTCTCGTGGCCGAGCTGGGCCCAGGGCTGGTTGGGGGCTTGGGAACCTGCCTGAGCGTCTCCTACCTGTACACAGCTCTCTTGTCAGCCTCCAGCTGCGCCTGGGGGTCGATGGGGGTGCTGGGCACTGGCGTGCTGGCAGCAGCGGAGGGCGCTGAGATGTGGACAGCCTGGGCCTTGGAGGGGGGCTGGGCGGTTGCCGTCATCTGCAGGAAAAAGAAAGGGGAGGCAGCGGGTTAGCGCAGCCGGGGCAGCTGGTTCCAAGCTGGAGGGCGAGGCCAGCCGTGGTCTGCGGTGTGTGCATGGATAAGAGAACGCATGTAAGAGGACGTCAGCATGTAGAATGAGGGCCCACGTGTAAGGTGCTGCAGTGGGAAGAAAAGCTGGCCCTTCTTCAAGGGACCACGTGCTAGAGAATGATTTAGGGCCACACAAAACCAGACGATGCACCAGCCCACTCAGAAAGAAATGATTCTGAAGACAAATGCAGCGACCTTTGACCAGAAGCAGAAAAAACAAAATGATAAACGCTTTAAATTAGCCTTATGAGTCATTTGGGTGGAAATAAGATTGATGTAATGACTTTCATGGTAGGGGACAGTCAGAGGGTGCAGAGTGTGGCCTGCTGTCTCTCCCTGGTACCCACAAATGCATCCTCTGCTCAGGACCAGGTGTGTCAGCCTGGCAGGATAAAATGCATCCCTTAGTAGATAAGGGGACTGCCGGGACCTGCTTTCACCTATTGTCCTGAGCATGTGGAAACGTTCGCTGAAGACAACCTAACTCTGGTGGCCAGGTTTTAGGACATGCAGCTCACACCTGGGTGATGTCTCTGTCTCTAGAGGGGAGGGAGCAGAGTTCCTCTACTGTGGCAGCCCATGAGCACAAGAGAGGGGTGCTGCTCGTGGAATACCTCCCTGCCTCGGCCACAGGTTAAGACACGCTGGCTTTGGGGAACCGACGCCCACTGGTGAAGCTGAGCTTGCCCTGTCTCTTCCCTCGGTGAGTAAAATGACTTTCCACCCGAACCTGTGTGAGTTGCATACCTGGCAACCCCGACACCTGTATTGGAGTGGGCTGACATCTCTTGAGGTGTCTCTCCTTCTGACCGACAACTTTGAAGAGGGGAAAAAGAAGCAGCTCAATAAATTCTCCTTTGGGTAGAGGTTTATTTATTCTGTTTAACGCCAGCCCCAACGGTTCTAATGGTTTTGATTGATGGGCCTGGGGGGATAAGGGGATGGGGGTCACTTGAGGTAAGTTTTTGGGGTGGGGAAGGTTACTGGGCAGTGTGGCTTAAAGTGGGGGTTGGGGGTGGGGAGCTGGGTGGGCCAGGACAAGGTCAGTGAGTGGCCTGCTGAAGCAGCCTTGTTCTGGCCCGTGAAAGCCGAGGATCAGATTTTCAGGGATTTTCCAAGGTGGTTGCCATCATGTTGGTAGCTTGAAACTGGCCGCGACGGGAGCATTTATACCATGGAAACTGGCAAGTGCTGCAAATCAGCCCCTTCTCCCCACTTCCACCCTAAGACCTGGCACAGCACACTGCTGATTTCAGGGCTTCTCCCTGAATTCCTTTCTTCTGTTCCTATGGTCTGCAACATGGAGAAACCAGGCTTACATGCTTGGTACGCTCACTAGCCATTCCTGACTCCGAGCCTTCCTCCAAGGAGACCCTGCCCCTGCAGCTCACTGGGGAAGGGGTGTGGGCAAGGCATCAATGCAGGCATAGAGGGCTGTCCCCTTTCAACCTGGAGAAACCAAGGCACAGAAGGAGGGGAGGCAAAGTTGAATGATGTCTTGAGATGTCTCTGCCTAGGAGATCAGAGAAGCCACAGAGAGTGGAAGGAGGAGAGGAGCAGGGTCTGAGGCCCTGGGTTTGCTGCTTCCCTGCCACTTCGTAGCTACCTGCTCTGGGGCAAGTTTCCTGATGACTTTGACCCTTTGTTTCCTTATCTGTAAAATGCAGGGGATAAGATTTGCTCCACAGGTTGGAGGATTGATCACGAGAACAAGATCATGGCTGGCGAATGGGAAAGGCTGACAGTGTAGCCTGGGCAGGCCTGCCGGCTGTGAGTGGCGATGCTGTGCCCAAAACTCATGCAAGTTTCTATGGGTCTCATCTCTCTTCTTACCTGGAAGCTCCCTCCTTGGGGCAGAGGACCACCTCCATACTCTTCTCTCCCCTAAGATGCTCTAACCACCAGGCTTCCCCCTCCATCATTTAGCTGGAACCAGCCCTGCCTTAAGCTTGGCGCTAAAGGGCCCCAACCCAGATTCTTGGTTTATGACACCTCAAGGTGAAGGCTCCTTCCCCTGGCCACGTCCAATCCTATAACAGAGTGGGAAGTACTGAGGATTGCGGGAATGCAAAATCAAGAGGGGCTGAGAGATCCAGCTGCCATGGCTCTCTGGTCTCACCACAAAAATGAGTAGATGATAGTCCATGATGAGATTTAAGATGTGCTGGGAAATGCCTCTCACCTGCCATCTCACTGGCCCTCACTGACACCTGAAATGCCCCCATTGATGTTTTCTTTCCTGTTAAGCATCACCATTCCCCAAACCTGCACCTCCTTTTGGGAAATGCTATTGTGGCGAAAGAGTGGTACAATTATGTTCTAAGAAGCTATTGAAGTATTTCTTTTGTTTAACAACAATCCTGGGCAGTAGATTCATGTCATCCCCATTTTACAGATGAGAAAACGGAAACCCACAGAGGGCGAAGGCACTGCTAGAGATCACAGCCAGTTTGTGTAATGGATGGGGCTTTCTGAGTCCAAGTCCAAATTTTCATCAACTAAATTATATCATGTGAATTAGTGCATTTAATTATTTTTCTCTGAGGAGGAAGATTTTTTTATTCCCTGAGTGCAAAAGGGGGCAGCAGGGGAAGGAGGGCTAAGGTCAGACTGCAGTTGCACTTCCTAGCCAGTGCTCCTGGCCCCCTGTCCAGTGCCCCCATCCTTCCTGCCGGTCCCAGCTTCTCCCTAACTCTCAACAAACCTCTCAAATGAGTCAAGCCGATTCCCTAGCCACTGACTGAGCAAGAAACAGTTCTTCTATGTGGGACCTAAGGAGAAAGGCACGGATGGTTTACTGATCAAAGAAAGGTGGCCTCTTGCTGTGTTGGCTTCCCTTGGAAGCTGCGGAGGAGCTTGCAGACATAAAGTCCGAGAAACCCGATGGGGCTTCGAGCCTTCGGGGTGCCCGGGACACAAATCGCCGTCAGCCGCAGCCTTCTGCCAGCTTCTGAAAGTCAGAGATCTCTCTGTTGCTCGTGGGAGGGGGTGGTTTGGAATGGGGGACCATACCAGAGTCTCTCTAGAAGCCCCAGGAGGTAGCTTGCATGGTGAGAGTGCAGCGGTGATGGCATCAGATAGAACTAATTTTGAACCCTGCCTTTGCCACTCCCTGCTAGGTAACCACGGATATGTCACTTTACCCTTTGGGGCTTCCATTTCCTCACCTGTCAAATAGGAGTGACACTTCCCACCTTCCCCATCACTGAGAGGACTCAGCGGATGCTGGCAGAGGGTTAGGCCCTGGCTCTGAACTTGCAGGGCCCCCTTCATACCTGCCTGCCTCCTCTGTCCTCCACTAGACCCTAAGAGCCTAGAGGGCAGGGACTGTGTCTTTCCTGTTCACTGTTGCAGCCCCAGTGTCTGAGACAGAGAGTCTCCAAAAACATCTGTTGAAAGAAGGAACGGACTGGTGGATTGGCGTGGAGTGGACAGGCCTTTCTATCCTGGAAGGCCTTTTCAGCTGCAGATTTATCTTCTCAAAGTCTGCAGTCCCTGAGCACGTGTGCCTTGGGAGCAGCAGGCATCCATTCAGAGCTGGCCCTCAGGGGCCACAGCATGACTCAGGGGGACAGGACTGAGTCAGCCTTTGGGCTTGACTCTCTCTGCCAGAGACACCCTTTTGGACCTAGGTTCCTCATCTCTAATGCATAAGGTACAGGGTTGTTGGAATTAAATGGGATAATACAGGCAAAGCAGTTGGTGTTTAGGCATCTAATCCATGGTGGTAATGAATATAGTCCACGCTGCATTTGTTTCCTTTATGGGGCTGCCCTGGGGGCTTTGCTGCATTATAGATCCTGCCCCTGCTGAAGGAACCCTCTAGCACAAGCTCAGCCTGGGCTAAGGTGCAAGGGGAGGGGGCCTTGGTGCCACGGACGGAGACATTACCAATCATCCCCTATGTCACCATCAGCAAGGGACTCAGGTTCTCTCAGCCTCAGTTTCCCCATCAGGTAAGAATGGAGCTAATAATACCTCCCCTGGGCTACTGCAAGACCAGGTACGTGAAAGTGCAAGGCACACCCTGGAAGCTCAGTAAATCTTGGTTGCTAAGCATTTTTCAGATATCTGACCAAACTCAGTGCTTCTCTTTGTTCGTCTTTCCCTCCGGATCCAGACCCCGCCCTAGCCCGGCCATACCCCTCCCAGAGGCCCCAGGCCCTGCGTCTCCCATGTCCCCCAGGCCCTCTCCACACATACAGCCTTGCATTTTGTGACTATTACACTACACACCTCCCACAGGGTCCCTTTCTGCAAACCCTGGACAAATTAAGGCTGAAAGCTCCTCAGCGCTGACCAGCGCCAGCGTCCACCCCTCTGGGCCAGGGGAAGTCCTGGTGTCTGGAGATCATCAGGGACCGTGCCAGGCCTGGCCCACTAGGGACCGCTAAGGCTCCAGCTGGGCTCGCAGGGGAGCAGGCACTCCCTAAGTGCCAGGGCAAGCGGGGCGTGGGGTCTGGTTTCCCGGCAACCAGGAGAGAGTTCAAGGACCTGGGAACAGGTGGGAGGAAGGGGGAAAGCGGGCGCATTGCCTACAGAGTGCTCTGGGCTTGGGCCTGTCTGCTGACTCCACCTTACAGTACCCCCTCTTCTTCCCTGCACCCCAGTCATACCTGCTGCTTAGAGGTGCCATGGTTGACATCTTCATGTTTTTCTCTCCTGGCTGCCTTGGCCGGAAGTGCCCACATTTCCCCTCTCTCTGCTTCCCTGGAAACCTGGAGCTGGAGCTGGAGTGGCATCGTCACCTTTCTCTGATTTTCCACCCTTCTCCTGGGACCCTGCCCCCCCCCCCAGTCCAGGTAGAATGGACCCTTCCTCATCTGGATATGCATCCGAGCTTCACACCTGTGATGTGCTTCGGGGCTCTTATTTGTTGGTTTCCATGAGCAGACTGGGAGCCCCTTGATGCAGCCTGGTCCCTGGCCCCCGTTATCGTGCCAGGTTCATGGGGGGCTCCCAGTGTGTTATTTAAGTGACTGAATGACCTACCAAATGGATGAAAGTATTCAAGGGCTCAGGGACTCAAACAGGGGCAGCGGCAAAGGGGGCTCCTGAAAATGGGTTTGTAGGCTGTGGTTGAAGAAACATGGCTTGTAAAATAGTTCACTGGCTTTGCCTGCACTTCCTGGGGTGTTACAGACATGTGCTGAAAGAGTCAAACGTAGAGGAATTAAAGCTCAGTCCAATCTTGGCTGCTGGAGATGTGTAGAAGATAGAGTGAAAAAGTGATGTCATAGGTAAAAAGTCAAGAAACACTGCCCTACTTTTCACACGCACACCCTTGTTTGGGCCTCACAACAATCCTGTGAAGTCAGCAGGGCAGATGCTTGTCCCATTTTACAGATGCAGAAACTGAGGCCCAAAAGAGACTGTAAGATCCATGCAAGCAGAGACTGTGCCAATTTTGTACCCTCAGTACGTAGCACAAGGTCTGGAAGATCCAGAGAAAGCACTCAGTATCTATTGAATGGATGAGTGAATGAAAGGAAATGGTATTGCAATTCCTTGGCTAAATTTTATTATTTATCAGCAGAGGAGGTATGGCAAGGCCTAGGATTCCCGAATTTCTACTCCATTGGCTCATCCCACACTTGCTCCTCCAGACCACAAAACTCCAAGGATAACAAAAGCATACCTTTGGCCCTCACTCACCCAGTCCCACTCCTGGTAGGCCACACACAGACACCTGAGCTCCACGAAGTTCATACGGAGGAGGCAGAGCCAGCCAAAGCGTTCACCAGACCTCTGCCTCGCTTTGCTCCCCTGCCCCCTGGTTGATTTTCAGCTTTGTATCCTCAGGCCATTAACAACTTTTGTACTGCTTGGAAGCAGGGGTCAGACAATATAATCTCTGTATTTTGGGGTAAATGGCAGAATTAAGGTAGTGAGTTCATCCCAGAAAAAGATACCTAAGTAGAGTGTTTCTTCACAAGCTTAAAAATCATTTTGTCGGCCAACTGTCCGCTAAGTGGGAGCAGAAATAAAGTCCTCTTGGGCGGACCTGAAGGCTGCTTTTGCCTTTTACACAATGAAGAGTCCAGAGCTTCGGTGAGTTGGTTTAGGGATATATCCAGTTTAGAGACCTGGGTGGCCAAGCAGGGCCAGGAGAGAGGTCGCTGTGCACAAAGAGAAGAAAGATCCGGCAGAAAATGAAAAAGAGAAAGAGAAGAGTCGGTTTTGATGAGTCAAAGCAAGAGAAGGTAGGTCCCCCCGTAGGGTCCCTGGTGTTGCCCCCAGGGGCAGAGGGAACCGTCAATCACAGCCACAGAAAAGGCTTAGGGGGCACTTTCAAAGCTGCTGAATTACCTCTATAGCTGCAAAGCGAATGGGTTTCACAGGCAGCTGAGCACAGGGCCCTGCCAGGCAGGGGGCTCCAGTCCTTAAAGAGATGAGAGGAATGTAAAGCGAGTGTGAAAACATCTGAATCCGCATCTGCCTGGTCACAGCTGCGTGGCCAGGATGGAGCCCATTCACAGCCAGGGGCCCCAGCCACCCCCTTTTCTACCTCCGGGTAATGAAACCAGCCTGGGGATTCTAATGACTGATCAAAGGCCATCCAGCTCCCCCAAGACATCTGTCCCCTTGGCCCCTCCTGGAACAGGATGGTACCAGGAGAGGGAGGGAAAGGAGGTCTTCAGAGGGGTAAGGAAGACTGGCCTTAGCCTGAGCCTTCCTTTTGCAGGGTGGGTGAGATCACATTGTCTTGACCCCAGACCTCCAAGGGCAGTCTCTCGGGGCCCTCACCCTGAAGGTTTTAGGGGGGTGGTGAGGACCACTTTTGCCACAGGGCCTCAAGTCAGTGCTTGACGTGCTTCTGACGTGAGCTCAGCACACTGATCTTGAAGCAAGAGTTCTGACTTTGCCCATTCTGCCTCCTCTGGTCAATCGTGAAGCTGCACCCTCGTGAGCCAGCAGTCCCCTCCTGAAACCAGCCACCCTCAAGTCCTGCTGCGTAAGCACCTACCCACCTCCGCATCCATTTGCCCGTGAGCTGCACTCTTACCTGAGCCCCCCATTCACAGCAAGCTGTGCCTAGTGTGTCAGATGAGGAAAGACTTTCTAGTCCAAACCTCACAGAGCCTACCTGAGGGGGCCATGCAGACAGAGGAACGCTAAACACTGACTAGATAGACAAATAGACCAGATAAAATATTTGTCTTGCCCATCAGCCAAGGGCAAGGATATTTGTGGAGCGGTAGGTCTGGGCCTTATGTTTGAGGGTGTGCAGGGAAGGCAGGGCTATCGCAGGAGTTTCTCTGTGTGGGAAAGTGAACTCGTAGAAGCTGTTGTCTTCACCAGTCAGGGATGGTTTCCCGGAGTCGCTGCTGGAACTACAGAGGGAGAACTTTGCTCGGTGGGTGATGGTATGCACGGAGCGTCACAAGTCAAACATCACCGCCACAAGTGACATTTTAGAGGTGGAGAGAAGGCGTGTGAAAGTACGCCTCGAAGGAGCGAGAGGGTGGGAGACTCTGGGAGACTGGAGCGACACTTCCTGGGATTCTAAGGATGTGGGGGAGAGGGGAGCCAGAGTAGAGATCATAACTCTGTGATATCAGTGGGAGGTGCTGGGCAAGGAACCTGCCTGGAGGCAGGTGTGAGAGTCCAGGTGACGGACAGACACAGGCTGTGGCTGAAGAACTCAAGGGAAGCCGAGTCGAATGGAAGGAGCACACGCCTAGTGCTTATCCAGTTCTCCCCGAAGATAATTTTTTCCCACAAAACAATCACTGCAGTATTCCATGGTCCCCGGCGAATTGCCCCTACCTCTTCCGGGCACAAAGTCGGGGTTCTGGATCCAGGACCCGGCTCCAGCCCTCTAGAACTGAGGTACTATAGTTCGACAGTAGAGGGCGCTGCTACTCTGACAGGAGAGACTCAAACCGGCCGCCCCAGAAGGAGGAAGTGGTGGGAAGATTCTAGTGGGCTGTTGCTTTTGCACTTTCTAAAGTTACAGTCAGTTTTCAGCACACAATAAACACAGAGGGGCATCCTTTACAAGTAACCATGGAGCTTCCCCAGGATGGGCTGAAACGGAACGGAGAGGCTGGAGGCCGTCTGGCCATCATACCATTTGGCTGGTGTTCAAATTGCACAGGCCCATAACCACTAAAACCTCTCTACTAAAATGGGAAGGAAAAAAAAAAAAAACCTCCCTCATTTTTAATAACTGTATTCCCCAAACTTCAAAAAATGAAATTGCCAAGTTAAGGACTTTCCTTGGAAAAAAAGAAATCTAATTTATTATAAAGAAGGTCCGGGGCTTGGGAATTTTTTTAATGCAGATTCCTAATTTTCCAAAGTGAGATTCTCTTGTGCATTTAAATAGATTATGCTCCGGATTGCTAGCCCTTAGCACAACGGGAACATTATTAAATCGATCGCATGGGTCTCAGAGGGAGGCCTCTGCTGCTCGCTTCCATTTTCACTTTGGGTGCGTGATTTCAGGGCCTGTCCTTTCCCTGCTTGTGGAAGAACCCGGGTTTCTGAGGAGGTGATACTGCTGTGTGCTCAGCTATCCAGGTCTTGAGACAAGTCAGACAGAGCCCAAAAGTAATGAGATCAGACCTAAAGGAATGCAAAGGGAGGGAGAATCCCGTCCTGTAGCCTCCTTTAGGAAACAGCTCCCCTGTGTGCCTGATCCATGCTCCTATTAGGCCCCGCTTTCCTGAAGACGCTGGGTGTCGGGGAGCTGCTGGTTCTCGAAGATAATGAGCATTACATAGGAAATGGGGCAGAGAGGGCCCCGAGAGGCTGGGGTCAGCCTCTTGGAAGAATTAAAGGGGACAAAACTTGAGTGGCCAGGCACAGTGGAAGAGCCATCCCTACAAGGGAACAGATCCTAAAAGCCCTAAAGAGTGGGGAGAAGGATCCCCGAAAGCCAGACCAATTGGCCCTAAAGTCCAGCCCTACCCCCCATGGGTCTGAAGCCTTTGTCTGACGACCTCATCCACCTTCTCCAGGCCACCCACTCCAGCCCTTTCCTAACCCTCTTATTGCCCCCACCCTGATCAGTTTTCTTGGGAACCCAGCTCAGCTCAGGGAAGACCAATGGCAACTGTCCAGTGGTAAGTGTGACTATTTACAGCAAGTGATGTCCTGATGAGTCCTCAGAGGAGAGCTTTGGGACGGTCCCTGAATCCAGCTTCCGCACTGAGGCCCTTTTTGGGGAACCGGGCGGCAGCTCAATGGTGGCTTTTGGGGGGCTGAGTGTCTTAGGGCTGCAGCCCCACCTCCATCACCTCCCCTCAGCAGCTGGGATTTGTTAACCAGCTGTACACTGAGAATTAAATTAGGTTCCTCTATTTCACTACACCCCATCAGCATTCTTGGGTAATACAGGCCTGCTGCAGCTCTCCAGCTAATCCCCACCAAACCAAAACTTCTCCCAGCTGTCCAGGAAGGCAAAATGGGGTGGACTGGGGGAAGGAAGCAGCCGCCGCCAGCTGTGCCAATCCAGCGCTCTCGGACCACTTGGCCCTACCCTAATCTATTACTGAGCCAGACGGGGGTCTGCACCCACCACCTGCCAAATACGAGAAGCTCCCCATCTCTTTTTCCCCTCCCAACTGTGCAGCTTGGAGAACCACATCCAGTTACAACCAAAGTGGAGCTAAAATTCCTGCCTCTTAATCAATACCCCAGTGGAGGTGGGGGAGGGAGTCCCCAACACTGGCTGAGCAGATGAGGGATTGAATCTGCTTCCACTGAAGTAAAGCAATTCCCCCCTTCCCCCCACCCCCCCATAACCCCTAGGTTCCTCTCTCTCTTTTTTCCACTCTTTCTTGGGAGGCCAAAGTTCTCTCCCAGTTCAGAGCTCTTTGGTCCTTCCTATCTGGAATCTGAGACTAAGGAAGAAGAAGGGCTTCACATAGCATTGGATGCCCAGAAGCTTTTGAATAGAGGAGCTGGGCCAAAGCCAAGTCCAACCCTGCAGTATTCAGGGAATGCCACTGCTGCGGGTCCCTGGTGATGAGGCTGGGGTGTGGAGAACTGAGGAGGGAGCACGCAGTAGAAAGGCAGCAGCAGGAACGAGGACAAAAGGACATATGCTCCAAGGTCAGTGACTGATGGCTGCTTTTGCACCTTCAGGTGGTCTGCATGTCACACACTCCGCCAAGTGGCCCCATCCCACCTGGCCGTTCCCAGGGTAGGCGGACCAGAGCATGGCATAGAGCAGCGCTACGAGCTCCCGCCAGCTGGGCAAGTACCCTCCCGCCCTGTCTGCACCTGGACTCTCCTTTTCACAGGCTCAGAGCTTCCCTGTGTTTGAAAGGCTACTAATGAGGGGGGGATAAAAGACGGGGAGAAGGATGGCCTGGCACACAGTAGGCGCTCACTGCACAGCTGTTAAATGAATGAATAAATATTCTAGCCGGGTGCATTTCACATGACAGATGCTCAATAAATAACTGTGGAATTAATATTGACTTGAGAGACCAGGGTAGAGAAAACAGGAGTGTGTGAAGGTAAAGGTCAGGGAATGGAGCCTTCTGTGAAAGTGCAGCCGCATAACTCAGCGTCTCAGAAGAACCGAGTCGGGGTGGGAGGCTCATGGGGGGGCAGAAGCGAAGACCAGAAGGGATGGGTCGCAAGGACTGCAGGGGCACAACCCGCGGAAGCTGGGCCAGGCTTCCTTCCAGACCGAGGAGGGGAGACAGTAAGAAAGCAGTGAGAAGTTACAAGCAGGGTTGGAGTCTTAAAAGAACTTGGGGGGCTGCTGTGACTGAGATGAGGGATGGAAATGGGGAACCAGAGGGAGGGGGCTGGAGAATTTAGAGAGTGAGCCCTGGCCTTTTTCTGGGTAGAAGCTGGGCAGAGTTCTTCCAACAGGGAGGCAGAGAGGGGACAGACAGAAGGGCTTTAGTGGCCAGCGGAAAGGGGATCTGGTACCAAGGAGACTCTAAGGAGGATGTTTCCCCAAAACTCAAAGGCAAACTCTTTCTACACCCTGTACCTGGGGTCTCCCTGAGTGTGGGTCGTGCCCAGATTGCATCAAAGGGGTCCCTTGCATTTGTGTGAGGTTCATTCTGACACTGAAGAAGGGTGGACGATGAACACGTGCTTAGAATGAGCCCCGGCGGGCTGACCCCAGAGCTTCATGGAACGCAGGGCCTTCCTTCAGGGGTCTGACAGGCTCGTGCAGCTGCAGCCGAGGGACGCCTGGCCCGCCCATCCGCCTGCCCCAGAGCCCCAGCCCCTGGCACTCACCTGCGGGCTGTCCTGGTAGGGCGGGGGCGGGGCATTCTGCGTGGCCATCATCGTCAGAGCTGGGGCTGGGGAGGCATGTTGCATCATGGGATTGACATCGAGGATCTGTGGGCAGGAGAGAGGGAGCCGCACCGTTAAAACCGCCGAGCACAGGGGGCCCCGGGACGCCCCCCAGCTTTGCCTGTTCTCAGGTTGGGCCCCTCGGACTGCCTGGCTAAAGCGGGGGCCGGAAGCCCTGCAGGGGAACAAATGAGAGCTCAGGATGGGGAGGGGCTTGCTGTGCTATTTTGGCATGAAAGAAGCAATATTCAAATCATATGTAAAGCAACCTGCACACCCGCAGCAATGCTTTTGTTTAGCATCAGTTCTGGCCGGGTGTGTGCATGTGGGGGGTTGTTTAGGGAGGAGGGTGGCTTGGCTGGTGGCAGTACAGAGGGGATTGGAGGTCATTTGGACACCCTTCCCCCAAGGGTGCGTTTTGCCCCACCCTTCCCGGGCTTTCTGGAGCAGCCACCAGCCCTCACAGGACCTGAAGGCCTCGGCTCTCTGAATGCCAACTCCCATCTGCCTGGTCCCGGGGTCTCCAAGCCCCAGGGCAACTCCTCTCCGGTGTGCTCACCACGCCCCCTAGTGGTACAGGCGGATGCGGGGCGCGGGTCCCCTCTCCAGGCTGTCACTTGGCGGTCCTTGGGGGAGGGGAAAGAGGCAGGGGACCAACAGAAAGTCAGAGCCCGAACTCTGGCCTCCTTCTGGGCTCTTTTAGGAGCATGCTTGTGACTGTGGGCCCAGGGGTGTGTCTGCACGTTCTGTTAGGGAAGACTTTCCTTAGCCTTGGTTAATTATAGAGTCACGGGCATTTGGGGCTAGAAGAGACGTCAGAGCCAAATCGTCCAACCCCCTCTGACAGAGGAGTCAGAGGCCAAGAAGGATGATGTGTGGAGGGATGGAACCAGGATCTCCAGATTCCCAGTTCCAGGCCGGCCCTACTGTACCATACACCCCCTGCCCCCATCACCAGTCAGTGAGCTGCCCCCGCTGGGCCTCACGGCCTCAGCCTGAACCAGAACATGGCGCTGTAAGTGGAGACAGCCTGGCAGTGCCGCCCTAGGAAACAGAATGCCCAGAGAGCTGCTTAGCTGCAGTAGATGCCCTGAAATATTTAGAGCTGGAAACCACAGGCTGGTTGTCTGTGGGACT
>JAQZBX010039519.1:0-23006 GCA_029593785.1 Cabassous unicinctus
ACTCTGAGGCGTCTGTTCCTTAAGCTTGTATCCAGCTGGTGTTATGACAGAGCTTTCCCTGACTGCTAGGAGCCAACAATAACAACAACAAAAAATATGAGAGAGAGAGAGAGAAAAGGGGAAAAAAGTCTTAGCAGATTGCCACTCCTTCAGGGCTTAATCCATACAATGAGGTTAGAGAATAGCTCCAGATCAAAGTGTAGGTGCCTCCCAGGTCCTTTCTGGTTTACCTCTTATTTCAGGCTTGTGTGGATGGGGCCCTAGGAATTCCAGCACACAGGGTTCCGAATGTTCCCTCTTCCCCAGGAAATAGTCTCCTTATGGTCCTGGGCACTGCACTGCATGTCCTACAGCCAGCACCATTTGACTGCTGTCCCTCAGCATTCTGTAGGAGGGTTCCATGAGTTGCCTTCTACATGCAGGGCAAGTTCTGGGATGGCGAATCCTTCAAGCCACCACCAGACAGATTGGGCCAGACATACATGCTCCCAGTATGTGCACAAGGGTTACTCTACTCCCCCTGGACCTGGAAACAGGGGTCTACACTGTAAGCATGGACTGGTTCAGCCCTGAGCCGGTGAGGGGTGGAGGAGGAGCCAACCAGGGTGCCAGGAGATCCTGCTGCTTTTCTTGATCCTGTGCTCGCTTCATTACTGCAGTCCTTTAACTATTTTATGGGGCATTGAAAAAGATGTTTCTACCCTTTCTTGCTGGTTGTTCAAAGCTTCTGTGGGGAAACGGGGCCCTGAAGCATCTCCCTCTGCAATGGCATTTGAGATTTTGATAGGTAGCACTAAATTGCCTTGTAGGTTGATTCAGTGGTAGCGAACAAGAGCTCTTTTTTCTTAAATTGAGCCTTATTTGCGGGGACCTTTTGAACCACTCCTCTTCTAAACAAGAGAAGTCAAAAGAGAAGTCACGGGAAGCGATGTGACTCAAGCGATTGAGCTCCCGCCTACTACATGAGAGGCTCAGGTTCAGTTCCCAGTCCTCCTAAAGAAGACAGTGAACTAGAGCGATGGGTAAGCATGACAAGCTGATGCAACAAGATGACACAAAAAATAGACACAAGAAGAAAAACACAATGAGAGACACAACAAAGCAGGGAATGAAGGTGGCTCAAGCAATTAGGCGCCTCCCTCCCGTATTGGAGGTCCTGGGTTTGGTTCCTGGTCCCTCCTAAAAGAAACAAGGAAGCCTGACAGACACAGCAAGTGCAAACAATGAGGGGGTGGGGAGAAATAAATAAACAAAATAAATCTTAAAAAAAAAAAAAAAATGTCCAGTCTCCACTCCATCCTGGCCCCGCCCCAGTGTCCACTTGAGGCTTTTCTTCTGTGTCACCAATGGTGAGTGCATTTGCATTCTGCGTTTCTGCCTGGCTCTGTCTAGGAGGCACAGACAAGGACTGAGTTATTAGACCAATGGCTTTTAGGTCTCCTTAAGTCTGAAATCAATAGCCTCATCTTTTAGGGCACATTCTAATAAAAGCTATTGCCTGCCTGGCGCTTGCACTCCATGTCTCAAGAGATTCCAGAAGAGGCCTATCCCTCTTCCAATAAACCCCCCTCAAACCCACCCCCACCCCCACCACCCGCACCACACACACACCCATGCTCAGATTACTTGGCAACTGTTGCTTCTGGGAAGCAGCTTCTTTGACAGCAGGGCAGGGGGTGGGATGGGGTCGGCCCCTGTTGGATGTTTCAGAAACTTGAAAGCATTCTTAATCCCTTCGGGTAGACAAGGATGAACTAATGAGCTGCCTTCTTCCTGCCTGAGGAAGTTATGCACACCAGCTCTCCCCAAAGCTGGAAACCCTGTGAGCTGCCTGCGGGGCTGTAATTGCAGGCAGCGGATACAAAAGGGGAGATTTTTCCAGGTGGCCTTTTTCCAGGGTGTATTTCAGACAAAGCATGAGATTTATTTATAGGATTAAACCCAAATCTACAAGGAAATGTGGCTGCCCCTGTGCAGAAGATAATTTAACAGCTCCTTGCACCTCACGCAAGAGTGGCCAGGAGGAAAACATTTCCTCCCCTCCACGGCCAGCATTTAAAGATATTAACGTTTCAGCAGTCAGGATAGGTCTTGCATTTGATTTGTGCATGTAATGTGACATCGTTTATTGTTTCCTCCAGGAAGCGGCTACAAAATCGGTGGTGCATTGTCTAATCAGTGGCATTTTAGAAACAAGATGATAAGGTATCTAGGTGGTAGCTGTACAGCACAGGGCAGGCTGGAAAGGGCAGTCTGTCACATGGGTGCCACACAGATATCTGAATGTTACAGCAGACTGAACTGGGGACATGGTTACTTTCCATTTCCTGTTCCAATTTCAGCAGACTGGCAGCCTTGGAGCTGTTTCAGGGGAGAGATTCTGTGCGAACTGCCTGCCTTTCAGGCATCTGGCTGTGCCGGAAACTCATAAGTTGTATGGTTTGGCTTAGAGTCTGGTGCCAGGTCCTGCTTGCCTGGGGTTCTTGGCTCTGGGTGGTTGTTTTTTGTTTTGGTTTGTTTTTGTTTTTGGTGGGGGCAGGTGCTTAAACTGCATGAGTTAATTTAACATTCAATGTTCAGGTGCCCCTAACCTCACACAGTTAAATCATTAAAAACGAAACAACCTTCATTTGACTTCTGCTATATGCCAGGCACTGTGACCCGCCCTGGGTAGGCAGAGGTGAATGGATGGAATGTCTTTAGCCCCTGTTGTTGAAGCCAATTCATTCCACCCTGTGTACCTACTGTACACCAGGGCTGTGCTGAGTGCTGGGAGATGGTGGAGCCCGAAGCAGATGACGTCCCTCCCCTCAGGAGCTTACGTTCTGGAGGCATCTCCTCAGAGAGCATCCTGTGAGCCCGCTCTTGCCATCCGTCTCTGGGCACATGCCAAGAACAAGCCAGTTGCCCTTCGAAGAAAATCATAACCCTCTGTGAGAACAGCCCGGCTTGCACAGTGGAAAGATTACCGGGACATTGACAGCTCTTCATGTTTCCTGAAGTCTGGCTTGAGGGAGCGAGGCATGCGTTTTTATTTACTTAAACTGAACCATCTCTGTAGTGAATTCTGTGTCTTGTCCCACCTTCTGCACCCCAGCTTGGGCCAGGAGAATGAGTGCTTTATGCCCATTCTCCTGATAGAGCTGAAGTCCCTGAGGGAAGAATGTCAGCATTCTTATTCTTTAGACCCCTCACTTCCCAGGAAAACTCGGAGGCCTTTTCAGACTTGTGTAGGAGGCTTGGGCCTGCGTGTGGAGATTTCACCTGGCACTGGGGAGTGACCTGTGGTCACAGCAGCCTGCCCTTCTTTGGTTTCCCATTGCTTACTATTGAAGGGCACTTGAAGGGCAGCTTCAGTTGGTTTTAAAACCAGTTTCAAATGTGAAGGAAATATGTCAGCCTGTTACACCCCTGGGTGGTGAGATTAGAGATTTTTTTATTTTTGGTGTGTTTGCCTGTGTTTTCGAGATTGTCTTCCAGTGCCATATGTTGCCTTCCCCACCTCTCAAGTCTTCGTTTTAATTACTAGCATTTTGGTGTCTAGACAGGTAAAGTCTCTTTGTCACTGGCAGGTGGGGTTTCTCGGACTTCTAGGAAGGTCAGGTGCCTCCTAACCTGTGGGCGCTTGTGGAGCAGGGTCAGGCTGGGAGATTCTTGGACCTGCAGCAGACCCACACCCTGGAACCTTCTCTGCCAGTTTCTCTGCCAGTTCTGCTTCTTGGTTTCTGTAGTGGCATTTTCACTTTCTGGAGGAGTTTAAAGCGTTTTTCCTCAGCATAAAAAGGATGTCGGTTCCTTGTAGGAAATTAGAAAATAGAAGAAATATATAAAGAATAAAATAAAAATCAGGGAAGCATATGTAGCTCAAGCGATTGCGCTCCCGTCTACCATATGGGAGGACCCGGGTTTGATCACCAGGACCTCCTGGTAAAGGTGTGCCAGGCCAATGCAGCAAGCGACGCAGCAAGATGATGACGCAACAAAAGAGAGACACAGGGGAGAGTCAAGGCAAGACGCAACAGAGACCAGGAACTGAGGTGGCACAATCAACAGGTACCTCTCTCCCACATCGGAGGTCCCCAGGATCGAATCCTGGTGAAGCCTAGAGAAGAAAAACAAGAAGAGAAGACAAAAAGAAACAGACACAGAATATCACACAGCAAATAGACACAGACAGCAAACAGCAGGGTGCCGGGGAGAGGGAAGAAAAACAATTTTTAAAAATTGCATTTCTTTAAAAAATAAAATAAATAAATAAATAAATAAAAATCACTTGCAGAGTAGCTCAGTGATTGAGCACCTGCTTCCCATATACCATATACGATGTCCCGGGTTCATTCCCTGATACCTCCTAAAACACTGCTCTCTCCCTAAGTTTCTTTTCTATAATCAGAAACGCTTTGTATAAGTTTCCTAGGACTACCGTAGCACAATCCTACAAGTTGGATGGCTTAAAACCACAGAAATGCATTCTCTCACAGTTCTGGAGGCTGGAGATCTAAAGTCAAGGTGTTGGCAGGGCCATGCCCCTCTGAAGGCTCTAGGGAAGGGTCAGTCTCCTGTCACATGCCTCTCTTCGAGTTTCTGGTGACTGCAGTATCTGGTAGACGTGTCACTTCAGTCCCTTGTCTTTGTGTTCACATGGCTTTCACCCCTGTGTGTCCGTATCTGTGTCTACATTTACTCCTAGTTATCGGACACCAGTTATTTGGATTAGGGCCCACCTGAATCCATTTTGGCCTCATCTTAACTTTATTACGACCACAAAGACCCTACTTCCAAATAAGGTCCCATTCACAGGTACTGGGGTTCAGGACTTCAGCGTATCTTTTTATTTTTATTTTCATTTTTTATTTTTTTTAGGAGGTTCCAGGGAATGAACCTAGAACCTCATACACGCGAAGCAGGCTCTCAAACCACTGAGCTACACCTACTCCCCTCCGCATATCTTTTTAGGGGACACAATTCAAACCAAAACACGTGGGGGAGGATAAATCCTAACCTCAGTGATAATGGAATAGCTAATGTTTATTGTGTGTTCATAAGCCAGGCAATGTTCCAAGTCCTTTACATGGATTTACTCCTTTAATCCTCAGAACAACAATATGAGGTAGGCAGTATTATAAACCCAAAGTTAACAGGAGGAAACTTACCCAGCAGTGTGGCTGGGTTGGGAACCCAGCCCTGGCTCTCAGCCACTACACTGCAGTGGCCTTTGTGCTGCAGCCAGATCACTTCCTTCCTTGGCTGTACCAGGAAGGCTCTGGCCAGTGGTGCTGGGAAACTCTGGTGTCCTCTGCTTTCTGGGTCAGATGGAAACCTCAGGGCCCAGTCTGGTGTCTAGTGTGGGCCCCCCCTGACCTCGAGGAGGTGGGCCAGTCGGCCTCTCCTCCTCCTCCTTCCTGCCCAAGCAGAGGGCCCGGGGATTCCACTGCCTGCACTTTGGGCACCACAGCCTGGAAGGACTCACGCTGCTCCTCCTGCAACCTCAGCCCTATCAGGCCCCAGTCCTCAGGCAGCCCCTAGCGAGGTGGTAATGAGCATTCTGCAAAGCAGTGATACCAGAGCCTTTATTTCAGGAGAGAATTCCCTCCCTCCATGGAAAGCACTTTTGGTGGGGCTCAGCCCTGGCCCAGGTGCCAGCCGTGTGCATGACAAACGGTCCTGCCCCACAGCCCTTAGTTTTGCAGGCAGGGGAATTGTCTGGGTCTCTGGGAAAGTGGAACACAGAGGAATCAGGGATTTGCCACCATGTGAAGTCATTGCCTCAGTTGCTTCACCATGAGCCAGGGAAGTCCTCGCAGCCAGAAAGGAAACCACGTGCGACCCAGCTGTCTGAATGCCACCGCTGGTCCAGGAGGCATGTGTACAGTTTCCTCCCAAAAGGAAACAACCACCTCCAACCTCACCTCTGGAATCGTTTATCAGAGTTGGATTCGGGCATTGATTCAACCTGTTGGAAATGTGCTTGGCTTTCATTCTTTGATTCAATATTTACTGAGGCCTTCTCTATGCTAGAGGCTGGAGATGCAGCTGTGAACAGAACGGTGTCGCTTTTTAAGAGAGGAAGAAGTGAGTTGCTGTAAATGAGCTTTATTTCCTTTTGTTACCTAAGGGAGTGTTACAGATTGAATTGTGTCTCCCAAAGTGTTATGTTCAGGTCCTAACCCCTAGATCCATGACTGTGACCCCACTTGGAAACTGGATGTTTGAAGATGTTATTAGTTGAGATGAGGCCAAACTGGATTAGGGCACGTCCCTAGTCCACTATGACTGGTGTTCTTACAAGAAGAGGAAATTTGGACACACACAGAGAGAGGACAGACAGCCATGTGACAGAGCCAGAGACTGAGTTCTGCTGCCACCAGCCAAGGTTCACCATGGATTGCCACCACCGCCAGAAGTCAGGGCGTGGAACAGATTCTCCCCTTTAAGAGGAAGCATGGTGGGGAGCAGATGTGGCTCAAGCAATTGGGCATCCGCCTCCCACATGGGAGGTCCCAGGTTTGGTTCCCGATGCCTCCTAAAAAAGATGAGCATACAACAGGCAGACAGATGAAGGAGCCATGGGGGCGGGGGGTTAAAAATAAAAGAAAAAAGACTTTTAAAAAAGAGGCGGGGAGCATGGCCCTGCTGACACCTTGTTTCAGACTTCTAGTCTCCAGAATGATTGTTTAAGACAACTAGTCTGTGGTCCTTTGTTACCAGGAGCCCTGGCAAACTAAGGCAGGCAGGAAGGGAGCTCAATCAGGGAAGGTTCCCAGGTCCAAGCCAGCGGGCCTCTGAAGTCCAGGTGTGGCTGTTACTGGAGGCTTCGTTCTCCTGGATATTTCCTAACCTCCAGGTCCCCAGAGAGGCAGGAGATCTTGGAAGCAGCAGCAGCAGCAGTTCTTTAAGGGCAGAGTGGAAGGGGAGATGCTACCCACTGTCCACCACCAAGGGTCTTCACAGATTCCTCCTTTCCCCAAAGGCCCCAGAAGCACTGTCTTATAGCTGGAGAGTTTTCTTGCTCTGTCCCTGGCTTGGTCTCTCCCCCACATCATGTCCCATCCAGAAACCAAGAACTGTCGTTGCTTCGGTGACTCTGAAATGGGGTTGATCCTGAATCATGCAGAGGTTTATAAAGAAGTGCAAGTACCGTTGCTTGATGAGCTCCAGGTATTGTTTTAAGCACATTAAGCCCTCATGTCATCCTCACCATAATTCTACTTCTTTTTTTTTGGGGGGGGGGGCGGGACTCTACTTCTGTTATTCCCATTTCAGACAGGGAAGCACTTGTCCCAGACCACACAGACAGTAAGAGGTTCAGCCTCCACTGGACCTAGGGTGGTCACTGCCCATGTGTGTACTCTTCCCCAAATTAACAAAACTTGTTCAGAGAGTGCTGCCCTTGGAGTAGTTTCCCAGCTTCCCCCTCAGATTGCTCAAAATCTGTCTCCCCTAGTTCCTTGCAAAAACACTTGTCTGCTGGATGCATGAGCAGTGCCCACTTTGGGGAAGAGTAGGAAGCACCCCTCTTGCCTCCAATAACTACAAAAAACTAAAGAGTTTTTTTTTTGTTTTTTTTTTTTTTAAGTGGGACATTCTCCTCTATTGTGGAAAGTATCCTGTTAGAGATTTACTCCTTTGACTTGAATTCTATCATAGGAAGAAAAAGCTAGGATCTGTTGATCAAACAAATCTGTAATAGAAAGACTGTGGAATTAAATTATTATGCAGCATAAGCAGAGGGGAGGGAAAAGACCAGGATATTGGGCCACATATGGATGTGAAGAAAAGTGTAGCTAGATGGGGAGGGGCTGTAAGTAGCCCACACCCCCATATCCATGGGGATTCCTGCACCCTAACAGACTCATGAAGGCTTTGTGGGGTTGCAGGGGTTTTCGTGACTGTATCTGAGGTTTCCTGCTTGTGGTATAGAAAGCTCTGGATTTTGGAGGCATATATTCATTCATTTAAAAAACAAACTATTGAGTATTAGCATTATGCTAATGGTGCTATGTAAAGGGGATCTACCGTGTTCTACAAGGCAGATGTGAGCCCTACCCTCAAGCAGCAGACAGCGGTCTTTTAATTTGCTTTCCCTTTCCAGCTGGGTGATAGGGGCGAGTCACTTAACCTTGCCAAGTTCCGTTTGCATGTGTGAAACACCCCCAACCGCACAAGGTGGTTGAAATACCCCCAGCCTCACGGAGCTGTTCAGACCTAACTGGAAGAGCGTTTGTTGAAGCACAGCACAGGGAGGCTCTCCCCTCCTCGGGCAGTACAGTGAGCTGTGGCACAGCACTGCCTGCTTGCCTGCCTTTGAGAGAGTGTGTTTCTTGAGGCCTCCTGTGCATCAGGCCGGGGGTGCAGCTGAGAATAAAATGTGGAAAGCCCCCTGCCCGCCTGGAGCTCACATGCCGGTGCTTCTTCCTAACCAGCTGGATGATCTGCAAAAAGGGCCCATCTGCCTCCTTCTCTGGCTGTGAGCCTTGAAACCACCCGCAGGAGGGGCAGAGTTCAGGGTCACAGTCAGAGAAGGAGGCTGGAGCAAATGTAAGCATCCCTTCTGGATGTTCAGCACATCCTCTCTGTGGGGTTGGGTGGGGGTGGGAGAGCCTTTTGTTGGGCTTATTTCCTCCTGTTTTTCAGAACCTGCAAGAAAATGTCTTCTAGCATCAGCTACCAACTCTTAACAGTTCATCTATGCCCAACTGACAGGACTTTTATAAAAGGGTCCCATGTCTGGGGTGTAAAGACTACTGTGTCCAATAATTATTTAATTATGAATAATTTAATATTCTGTTTTAGTATTTAGGGAGCACTTTATACACTGTCTATGATATCTTTCAGCCCTCCACACCAGCTTATGAAGTGATTGCCCAAGGTCATGCAGTTATAATGGGGAGCAGGGATGGGAAGCTGGCGCCTGAGCTTGAGGCCCTTGGGGACGGCATTGTTGCCTGTTTCCGGTCAGGACCTCCCTGGAATCCCTTCACGAACTCCAAGGCCCTCATTACTATCCTCAGGACAAAGCAGGAAATAAAGCTGGTGGGTTTCATTAAACGCCCCAGCCTCCCCTTCTGGTGGCCCCTCCTTCCCCCTCTGAGGAAGGAAGAATCTGAGGAAAAAGGAATTAGCATCTGAAAGGTCTCCCGTCAAGCCTGGCCTGCCTGGGAACTAATAAGCCTGTCCCTTGCACTCCTGGGATGCAGCCTCCCTCTCCCAGGATAGGGCTGCAGCTCTAGGAAAAAACACTCTCAACAAGAGCTTCTTTTTCCTCTTGAGTCCCCGCCACCTCTATTGCCTGGCGTTTCCCGCAGTTACCTGGGAAGGTGTCAGGCCCCACGAGGAGGGCCAAGCCAGGACACGTCTGAGCAGCTCTTCTTGACTCCTCTGACCCACCTCCCTGTCTTCCCTTTGTCATCTGCACATCACCCGGGAGGGCTGGCACCCTGTAGGGTAGCCCAGGGGTTGCAATTCCTGGTTGGATTTCCAGATGAAAAGGAGGGGGGAGCCATTTTAAAATAGGATCTGAGAGTTGCCATTTGTGAAGGGAAAGTAGCTTTGCCTGTTTTTAAAAGCATTAATTTTTAATGGGAGAAAAGTAGCCGGCTGTTGCTTTAAAACCTAGTTTTCTTTAGCCTGGAGACTTGGGGGCAGTCTCTGAGCCTCTGTGTAGCATCTCAGTAGGCAGCAGAAAACCCTAAGGGTCTATACATTGAGCCTTGTGCTGACCCTTGGGGATTAACTGGCAGATGGCATCAAGCAGCCTGTCTAGCCGACAAAGTGGGCAGTCGCGAGGACCTGGGCATCAGGAGTGGGTGAAGGTAATCGCACTTTTTACGGAATGCAGTTCTAAAGGCAGCATAAATGTTGATGATTGGAGCTGGGTAGTGTGTTCATGGGTGCTTCATTATACCATTTTCTCTAAAAAAAATTTGTTTAAAAATTTCTAAAATAAAAAGTTTATGTGTGTTTGAAGTAATTAAAAGTATTGCTTCTCTTAAGTTTGAAATGTCTCGCTTGTTTTCTCTCCAGAACACTTTTTAAAAAATGTTCATGTGACAATTCCTTTTTTTTAGGCCAGTAAAAAGAATTTATTTGGGAAATGGGGGAAAGAACAGAGCTTGCTGAGAAATGGGAGAGAAAGGCAGAAATACACACCAAGATTTGGTGTGGGCCCCTCGAGGCAGAGAGAGCACACTCTGCCTCCTGTGATTACTTTTTAAACTGTTAATTATTCCACCCCCTTGCTAATGATAAGGGGATGGGCCCCAGCTACGGTGGGGGCCAATGGTGAGGCCAATGGTGAGGCCTTTGTGGAATATCCGGGCCTAAGGGGAGGTCCTGGAAAGAGAAACTGGGACCTCCAGGTTAAACTCAAGGTCCCAGTGAGGTCTTGCAGCCATATTGTCTACTGGCCATGTGGTCTGTCGGCCATACAATTCTTGATTCTATCAAGTTAAATGAACTGGAGGCATGGTTTTAACCTGTTCTGCATAAAGATGTAGGGAATTTATCATGGAAAAGTGATTACAGTTTTAAGAGTAACAGCTTCACAGAGAAGACAGACTGCCATCCCTAAAGCAGCCTTCCTCCCTGGAGACCCCAGTTTGAATGTCTGGGTGGATTCTAGAAGAGCTCTTGTCCCAGGGAGGGCACAGGCCACAGCTGCTGGGCCTGCCTGGAGGAAGCACGTGTGCGTGTCCCAACCCCCAGTGGGCATTCCAGCCTATTTCTACTTCTCAGCTTTATGGCGCCATGCAGGGGAGGGGTTAGAGGCTCTGGTTTGGTCCCTGGCCCCGCCACTTGGTGTGTGGACTCACTTGGCCTCGGTGTTTTGAGTCTCCACTGTACCAGATAACCATGCCAGCCAGTTGGGCAAGGACCAAACACACTGATATATAGACCCCGCTGGGCGGTCAGGGTGAGCAGCCAGGCCTGGCCAGCGCCTGGTATCCAGGGAGTGCTGTACAAGAACACACCGACACCTGCTGGGCTGCCCCTGGAGCCCCTGTCCTCCCACTGTTGCCACAGAGAGCACCCACATAAGTGTCCCCTCTTTAAAGCATCCGGGCCTCCTCCCCTGTAACCCAGCATTAATTAACAGATGATTATGGTTACTGAATCTTTATCTAGATGCTTTTATACTTATTTTTCCAGTATATTATAGAATAGCCAATAGTTACTACCTGAAATTAGTGAAACTGGATAGATAACCCTCACCCTTGTTTATGGTTATTTCAAAACTAGGCTCACTGTTGTGTATTGTATACTTAATTTTTTTTTTTTTTTCTTTTTCTGGGGTACCGGGGCCAGGGATTAAACATATGTAGGAAGCTGGCACTCAAACCACTGAGCCACATCAGCTCCCCTGAGTTGGTTTTTTCGTGTTTGCTTATTGTTTGTCTTGTTTTGTTTTGTGTTTTTAAAGGTGTATTTTATTTATTTCTCCCCACCCCTTGTTGTTTGCACTTGCTATGTCTGTTCCTCTTCCTTGTTTCTTTAGGAGGCACCAGGAATGAAGGTGCCTAATCACCTGAGCCACCTCTGTTCCCTGCTTTGTTGTGTCTCTCATTGTGTTTCTCTTCTTGTTCTCTTATTGCGTCATCTTGTTGCATCGGCTTGCCGTGTCTACCCATTGCACCAACTTGCTGTCTTGCTCTTCCTCTTTAGGAGTCACCAGGAACCTCCACTTCCTGCTTTGTTGTGTCTCTCATTATGTTTTTCTTCTTGTGTCTCTTATTGCGTCAGCTTGCCACGCGTGCCACACCAGCTTGCTACGCCTGCCACACCAGCTTGCTGTCTTAGACCTCCCATGTGGAGGTCTACTATTGTGATGGTTATTCTGGACTGATCCTACCTCAGTTTACAGTTATTCCTAACTAGGTTCACCCTTGTGTATACTTAGTATTGTGATGGTAATCACTCCACCCTCCCTTGTTTGACTCTGTAAAACTAATATCCTCAAACTCTGGAGGCAGGTTTTTGTGCCCTTAGGTATGTGCTGGTAAATAAACTCTTTCTCTCTTTGGGGAAAAAAAGTATTGCTTCTCTTGGACCTTCTTCATCAAAGTTAGGAAGCCTGTTTGAGCTGCCTCAAGGCTTGATTGATAGAAGGGTAGCTGGTCCAGGAAGTGTCCACATTGGTAGAAGGAAAGTTAGTCTGCCAGTGGCCTTCCTGAAGCATGTGGGTCAACAGTGTCCTGCCACCATGGCTCAGTTGGTGGTTAAGAGTTTTGGCCACTTGGCTGGACTCACGGTATCAGCCCACTGACCAAGTGACCTGGGACAAATCACCCAGCTTCTTTAAGCCAGCCCTTGGGAGTGGTGGGAGGGGCCAGCCGGGGACGTTTCATCATCACCGTCAGCACCAAAGCCATCCTTATGGCATGCACCTGGCCTCAGAGTTAAGTGCTTAATTTGGCTTTGACCTTGGATTGATTTTAAATCTTAAAAGTATGTTAATGGGACTTCTGTTGTTCAAATTTGAGACAGTGTGGACATCAAAAAAGAAAAACATAGATGGAATGATAGAATTTTAAAAAATCCTTTTTCAATCCCAATATAATAATTTATTCAGGAAAGTGCTAGCAAAAGGCTCTGTGTTTTGGGCTTCTAGGTTCTTGGCTTATGGTGCATAAAAGTATTTAAAGACACGCCATCGGGTAGGCAAGGGAGTAGAGTTTATTAAGAAACAAGGAAACTAGAAAAGTACACAGGCTGAGACATAGACTGCAAGTATGCTCCAGGGTGAGTTGTGTGCGTGGGACCCCAGGTCAGGTCTTTTTAAAGTCTTCCCCTCAGGAGTTTTCCGGGCGGGGGTCTCATGGCCATGTTGTCTGCCGTCCATGTTGTCTGTTGTCCATGTTGTCTGCTGGGTCTTCAGCTGTGGCCCAAGTCTTCCCTTTCCCTATACTAACCTCCTTCAACTGGATCAGCAGTGGATGCCCAACCATTGAGTTTAAGGTTTTTGGGAAACAGGATATTCACAGTTTCAAGGCATCACAACACAGATGACTTATAAATTTCAAAGGGAAAATGGTACCTTTAAAATGGAAAGATCTGGTGCCACCTCCTTAACCAAGGAATCAGACTTGGCATCGGCATCATTATTGAGACACACTGATGTTCACTCCTGAGTTGATACAGGTAAGAAGTACAAAACATCACCTCTAGTTTTTTTACCCGAACTATTTGACCTATTATCTAATCATGAGGAAAAAATCAGGCAAATTGGCCTGGATTCTTCCAGAGAGTCAGTGTCATGGAAAAAAAAAAAAAAATTGGGACTAACAGGACATAACAAACACAGTGTGTAAAACCTTATTTGGATCCTGGATCCAAAAAACAACCAAAGTTGCTGTCTTAATTTGCCACAGGGCTGCTGATGCAAAGTACCAGAAATGAGTTGGCTTTTATAATGGGAATTTTATTTGAGGTAAAAGCTTACAGTCACAAGGCCGTGAAATGTCCAAATCAAAGCACCATCAGAGATGCTTTCTCACCAAAGTCAGCTGCTGGGGATCCTGGTGTCCTGCCATGTCCTCATCCTGGAGTTGCTCCTTGGGCCCAGCCACTTGGGGCCCTCTCTCTGTGCCTCTGTACTCTGCTGGTTCCAGACTCTGGGACCTCTCTCAGCCTCTCGGGGCTTCTCTGTCTTTCTGCAGCTGTGGGTGAACCTGGACTCCTCTCTCTCACATGGCCAGGTCGAAATGGCAGAGCTCCATTTTCCCATGTGTTTCTTCATCTGTGTCTCCATTTATATGAGGCCGAGCAAGAGGGCGGAAACCCAACCTATGTCACACCTCAGTGACGTAGTCCAATCAAGAGGGTCCCACACCCACAGGAATGGATTGGTTCAAAAGCATAATCTTTCTTTTTGGGATTCATAAAGGACCTTCAAACTGTCACAGTTACAAAAGGCATTTTGGCTGGGAGGCGGATGTGGCTCAAATGGTTGGGCCTCCATCTCCCATATGGAGGGATCTGGGTTTGATCCCCGAGACCTCCCGGTAAAAAAAAAAAAAAAAAAATGCATTTTGGGACCATTGGGGAAAGTCAAGCGTGGACTGTTAGAAAATATTTAATGTTTTTAGGATTGCTAATAGTATTTAAGATTATGTAGGAAGATGACCTTATTCTTAGGAGATGGACGCTGAAGTATTTAAGGGATATGTGTCACATCTGCAATTTAATTTAAAATGGTTCAACCAGAACATTTATAAACACACACACCCACGCAGAGCAAAGGTGGCCACATATTAACAGTTGGTGAATCTGGGTGAAGGGTCATATGTGTTCATTTTTTCCATTCTTTCATCTTTCCTGTGGATTTGGAAATTTTCAAAATAAGAGGTTGGGGTAGGGGGAAGTGTTTCGAAGAAGTCAGGGAGAGCCTGGCTCTTGTCTGACTTGGAAGGACTCGTTCTCTGTCACCAGCCCCTTCCCGGGGACCTGCCTGAAGGCTTCCCAGCCTCTGATGTCTGTGCCGTTTGGCAATAAGGAGAAAGCAGCTGAGTAGCGGTTTGGTGGCATTGGCTCTGGTGCCAGGGCTGGGGACAAAGAGCCAGCCCGCTCACAGTCATGGGAGGAGGGGAGGAAATGTCTGCCGAGCACGGCAACAGGAAGCTCATAAAATCTTTTCTGGCTGTGAAATATATTGTGCTGGGGAAGAGCTACTAAGCCAAGGTGGTCCTGACCTGTGTGAGAGCAAGGACTCCGAAGTCAGTTCCTGGAAGTGGAAGCTGAGTTCTCTCATCGCCTTTAGTCCCAAGCCTCTGGGGACCCTAATGGAACCTCCCTGGAAGGGTTCCCAAGGACCCTGTGCATGTCCGGCATGGAGCTCAGTGCCTGGCCCAGCATGAGGAACTGGGCACCTGCTAAGCACTTTCATTCTGCATCATCATTTAATCCTCCAAATGGGGCATATTCCTAAATAGCAAACAAATGGTGATGGGCTGTTAGGCCCAGGACAAGCGCGGTTAGGATTCAGACTCAGGGCCGCCTGGCTCTGGCCTGCAGTGTGGTGGGTCCCTGACCTCCCTAGCGTGGGGAGTAGAGGGAGCGGGTGAATTCAGACCCCTCAGTAATCCTTGGCCCCTTCCATTGGAGGGTAATCCTCTTGGGCCTGTTGCTGGGGGAAAGGCAGAGCTCTGAAAGGTTTGAAAACCACCCAGTGGAGGGAGGACGCTAATCTGATTTAGCACATCTGCCAGTCATAATAGATTGCTGGCTGCCAGCAGTGCTGTGGAAGGCTTATTGCAGCTGGGGCTGTGACCTTCCCCGTGCTACCTTCTGCTCTGGGAAAGAAAAGAGAGCTCGTATCTGTGTTGTGCATGGGAACAAGCTTAGCTCAATTCAGCACAAGGTTCAGGGAACTCTTCCTGACTGACCATTTTGCAAAAAAATATTTTTTTTCCTTCTTTTTAAATTGCACAAAGAATACATGATAATAGGAGAGAAAGTAAGGGAATACAGGTAATCAGAGAGCATCAAAGGAACATTCAAATGAGGGAATCATTCATTCATTCAATGAACCTTTACCAGGCTATCAGGTACCTACCATGGGCCAGGCACTGCCTCGGAGTTGGGGGCACAGCAGTGAATTGGTTGGACTCGGTTCCCATCCTGCCTGGGCTTAAAGTCAGGTGCCAGCCACAGGCATTAAACAAATAATCTGAGGTGAGAAGTGTCTTGATGAGAGGGTCATGTGGTGGTCCCTGAAATGAGCTGAGGAGAATACAGATAAGGTGGGTGAGAGGAAGAGGGCACCCAGCTGGGGGAAAGGGCAGGAGTCTTGTGCCGCTGGATCCTGTGCTGGGGCCTGAGGCTGCAAGGCTGGGTCAGCCAGGCCGCCCCCGTCATTTCCTGCCGTACAAGAGGCTCTTCCTCCTTGGGCTGCTTTGACCTTGTGTTCACCTGCCAAGTTCCACATGTGTATGCAAGAAAAGAGAAGGTGTGTGCTTGTGAGGCTATGCCGTGCTAGTGGGGTTGGGGGGCTGTAAGCCCCACTGTCCGCTGTCCTGTACATTTCCCCGCACTCATCTTCTACCCGTCAGAGACCAGAGCTTTGCTTCATGCCATCTTTACCCATTTGGTGGAAACTGGGTCAGGAGGCACTAGCAGTTGCGAGCAGGTGTGTGAGAGCTTTGTTTGTTGTTCCTTGGTCGTTGCAGTTGTGTGCTTTGAGCTCAGTGGAGCCATACCACTGCCTCCTCCGAGCCCCTGCTCTGCCCCTAGCAAGGTCGGGCTTGAGGAACAGAGGTGACTTGAAGAGCTCAGCATGGGAAGGAAGTGGGGTTCAGACATGCTATAGGGCCTGTGTTCAGGGGAGGCTTCCCTGAGGCAGTGCCTTTGAAGGCGTAAGACAAGGCTGAGTGAAGAGGGGCTGAGGAAGGGAGTTCCAGGCAGAGGGGCCCCCTAGACAAAGGCTTGGGGTGAGGAGAGCTCGGTGCCTTCAGAGAACTGCAGGTCCTTGAGTCCACAGCCAGGTGTGGGGTGGCTCTCCAGGGACTAGGAGGGTTGAGGCTGGAGGGGTCCCCAGTAGCCCCACCCTCAGCCCCCTGGACTTTGACCCTTGGTGCACGCAGGCCTGACTCCCAACAGCCAGCAGTCCCATCTCTTTAGCCTGAGGGCTTTTCTCTGGCCCCTGAACCCTTCTGCCTGTGCAGGAAGGGCCAACAGTACCAGGTAAATATTGCCCCCTGGGAGCAGTCCACAGCTGGTGGCTGCCAGTGGTTGGTATATAAATACCTCTGTTCCCTTGACCTTGGGCCGGTTAGCCCACGGCTCTTGCTTTGTCCTGCTTCTCAGAATTCCCCACCAAGATAAAGCTTCAGTTGACCATAGTGGTGACATGCTTGATAAGGCACTCTCTCGGTGGGCCACCTTCCCTTTCCTGTCTATTTCCCCGACCCTGGTGAATCCCGGGCTCACCTCCCAAGCACACTGTTTCAGAGGGAACCCAAACTAAGACCCTATTTGCAGAGTTTGAACTCAGTACTGATGAAAGTGGGCAACCATTGAAGGGTTTTACACCTCTGGTGACACAGGCTCAGACTTGCAAGGTCATTCTGACTCTGGCCTGGTTGGATTGGTGAGGGCCAGACAGGGAGCCCCCTAATTTCCCAGGCCCTCCTTTCTGATGCTGACTGTTAATGAGCACCTTCTGTGTTCTGGATGCTGCCTCAGCATTTGGTGTGCATTTTCTTTTTGAATCTAATAAGCCTTATGAGATATAGGCTCCATTATTAGCCTACTTACAGTTAAGAGAACTGAGGCACAGAGTGAGTAGGACACCTGTCCATGGTCACACAGCTGGAAGTGATGGCTTGGGGCTTCAAGCCCAGGTGTGACAGATGCAGAATGTCTGCTTTGAAAACCCCCAGCCATCTGGCCTTTCTGCTTTTGGTCCTCTCTGCCAATGCCTGTCCAGGCATGCTGGGTCTTTAGCTTTCTGGGTACAGGCAAGTACTGTCTTCTAGTAACTTCTGCTTCTCCTCCCAGGTAAGTTCGAGGATAGGGAAGATCATGTACCCAAGTTGGAGCAGATAAACAGCACGAGGATCCTGAGTAGCCAGAACTTCACCCTCACCAAGAAGGAGCTGCTGAGCACAGAGCTGCTGCTGCTGGAGGCCTTTGGCTGGAATCTCTGCCTGCCCACGCCCGCCCACTTCCTGGATTACTACCTCTTGGCCTCCGTCAGCCAGAAGGACCACCACTGCCATAGCTGGCCCACCACCTGCCCCCGCAAGACCAAAGAGTGCCTCAAGGAATACGCCCATTACTTCCTAGAAGTCACCCTCCAAGGTGAGGGCAGCAGGGAGGGCTGGGGCTCAGGTCAGGACCTCTCACCCCTCACCCACACAGGGACCAGGGTCAGGTGGCACCCAGAGGCATGTCTGCCTGGGGAGGGGCTTCATTATGACTGCAGCCCATCCACCCAGGCCCTCGCTTCTCAGTAGAGAAAGAATGAAGAGATGAGCAAAGAAGAGGCAAGGATTGCCCAATGTGTTACTATTGATGTGTGAAAGAGAACTGGTCCCCTACACACCCCAGGCAAACCTGTACCCTCCACACTACAGATAACCTAGTAATTTTTCTCATGGTAACTGAGAACATTTCAGATGATTTATATAGTACAGATCACAGGCAGGTCATTCCTGCAGAGCTGTCCTCCTGCAGATAAGATGGGGAGACATTCTGTTTGTATCTGCTTTAGCAATAAAGGTTACCCTGTTTGGGGGCTCTTCTTTGAAACCTACTCCTCCCAGTATTTTAAAATGTAATTGTTTTGTTATTAGGTAAAATGCTGGGCCAGAAGTACTATGGATCCAATCACCCAACAGCCCACCACAAATCAAAATGGTCATGAGTAACAATAGCAATGATAATGACACCAAGCATTAATTGAACACTTACTGTGTGCTGGCACTTGCTTCAGTGCTTTGCATACATTATCTCACTTGAACCTCACAAAAACCCCACAAGAAAGTTATTTCTGTTATTCCCATTTTACAAGTGAGGAAAATGATGCTCAAGAGGTGAAGTACCTTAGGAAAGGTCATTGCAAGGACTTGACCCTGGGAGTCTGTGACTCTGGCTCTTCCTGGAACCGTTATGCCACATTGCTTGATTGATATTTGAAGAGGCATAAGTTGAAGTCATTGAAAATCTTGAACAACCTAAGGCAACATTATGATGATCTGATATCCAAACATCATTCAGGAAAATGGTGGGAATTTCACCCGTTTGCCTTTGCATGTTCCTAGTACCAGTGTTGCCGTGTTGCCAGACATCTTAGTAGAACATTAAGCATCCCCAGTAAACCTAAGTAAAGTGCCAGTTTTAGTTGAAGAATATCAGACTCCTGTAGCCATTCATTCATTCATTCAACAGATTTTTTTTTTCTTTTGCCTGTGGTGGGCCAGGCAGTATTGTTACTAGTTAATAAGCGGCCCATAGTCATACCTAGAAATAAGAAGCCTTTGAAGTGGCATGTCATCCACCCCTAGTAACTAAAGAAAGGACAAATGTTTTACAGCCCATCACCAGGCCCCTTGCAGTTCCCTGGCAACCTTGAACAATATTTTGAAAATCGCTGCTGTTGGCCAACATCAGAAATCCTAGATTAAGGGTCAGGGCATTTAATATTTACGAGTGGAGTTGCACACCATTTCTGATTTTTCATCCTGTGTATAGCACAGCAATGAACAGCCTTGAATCTTAACTATTTGTAATTCCCAGGAGAGCCCAGGCAGGAGAGGCACTGGAACACTGGAACGCTGATGTATAGGCTTTTTTTTTTTTTTGGTGCTGATTTCCCTGATTCTCTTTCAGATCATATTTTCTACAAATTCCAGCCTTCTGTGGTCGCTGCAGCCTGCGTTGGGGCCTCTAGGATTTGCCTGCAGCTTTCTCCCTACTGGACCAGAGACCTGCAGAGGATCTCAAACTACTCTCTGGAGCATCTCAGCACGTGCATCGAAATCTTGCTGGTGTAAGACCCTCTCTTGATATTGAGGTCCACTTGCTCTTGAGGCTGGCCTCAGGCCATGAGTGATTTCCCGAGGTCTGAGACTTATGGTGGTTCCCCAGCTAAAGTGTCTCATAGAAAATGGACCTTGGTGACTCCTGTTCAAATTGGGGTAGAGGGAGTTGGATCCTTGTTATTTTGGATAGCTTTGGGTTTATATTTTTAAGGTCAAGGAACCAGGGAGAAGAGGGCTGTGTGCACATCTTTCCAAATGTTTGGGCTATTTGATGTGAGTCCTGGTATAATCTTATAATCACATTGGAGCACTCTCACTCCAAGTTACTTTTCTTAGACGTGGCCACAAAGCCAACCTTCTAGCCCGCTGAGCCCAGAGTGGCTTAACATAGAGAAGATACTTAAAGGCATCGTGGACCTAACACCGTGAGATTGATGTTGGGTGCCAAAGAGCTCAGTAGCAACCACAGGGAGCACAGCTTCTAGGTGGACATACTCCCTTTACCAGCAGGTAGTGGTGAATCCCGGATGCTGGACAGACAGGCCAGTGGGCCAGGCTGGTCAAAGTGAAGGTCAGTAGGACCCTGGAGAGCCCCCTCTCCACTTCCCTATGTGGGAACCTTTGCTGGTAGCTGCCTTTGTCACATTCCTCCAAATGTCAGTCCTGCTGCTTAGGCCTTGTTTTAAAATTTGAGCTTTATAGAAGGTTGCCGAAGTCAGGTGTGAGTCCTGATGGGTGCCTGGGCGACCTAACCAGCAGCCTGGCCTCCTCCCCTTGGAAGGACTCCATGGTGGTCACACTGTCTGATAACCCCTTCGCAGAGAAACCTAGGCCTCGGAGAGCTTGCCTGGGATCTGATAGCTCAGGAGTGGCCGAGTGAGAGATGGGACCAGGCCTGGAAGTGCCTTGAAGACAGAGATTATGCTTGGTCCAGCACCCTGAGCTCCCACTCTGTGCCAGGCTTTCTGCAGGGAGCAGAAGCAAATGGGCTTCCTCCCTCGCAGAGCTGGCACAAGGGCCCAGGTAGTAACCAGGAAGTTGTTGCCTGGCATGTTGAATGCTGAGATGGGAAGTGCAGTTGCTGCGGGGACAAGCTCACCTGGTTTCACGGGGACGAGAGGTTTGTTGGAGGAAGCGTGAGTGCAGTCGGTGAATGGCTGGGAAGAGCACTGGCTGGACAAGGTCCCAGGGTAACAGAGCACATGCACCTCCTCGTACCCCACCCAGTGAGGCGCAGGGGGTGCTCGCTTAAGAGTCTGATGATGTGGCCTTGGCTTCCAACTCTCACCCTGGTCCTTTCCTTTCAGAGCTTACGACAATGTCCTCAAGGATGCCGTCGCAGTCAAGAGCCAGGCCTTGGCAATGGTGCCCGGCACACCCCCAGCCCCCACCCAGGTGCTCTTCCAGCCGCCTGCCTACCCCACCCTCAGCCAGCCACCGGCCCTGGCTCAGTTCCAGAGCCCCGTGCAGGACCTGTGCCTGGCCTACCGGGACTCGCTGCAGGCTCACCACTCAGGGACCCTGCTCTCAGGGAGCAGCGGCCCGCCCCTCCACGCCCCATACCCCACCCTCCAGCCCCTGGACCTGTGTCCTGTGCCCCTGCCCGCATCCCTCAGCATGCAGATGGCCATCGCCGCCGAACCCCGGCACTGCCTGGCTGCCACCTACGGAAGCAGCTACTTCAGCGGAAGCCACGCGTTCCCTGCAGGCTGTTTCGACAGATAGAGCCGCTTTGGGCCACACAGGGAGGCCTTGGAGACCCGGGCAGAGGAAGAGGACCCCAGGGAGGGGAGCTCATCTGTGTGAGGCGACTGGGAAGCCGTTCCCTCAGGGCCTCGCTGACCTCGAACGAGGGTTGTGCTCTTTTTAAATAAAACTGACCCAGAGTGAAACATTCAGTGGCATACCTCACCCGAGAGCCTTCCTCTAAAAGAAATGGCTTCTGCACGTGGGCAGCTGGGGTAGCTTGGTGACCATCCCCTCAAGCAGGGGGCCTAGTTGATAAAGACCTGCTGCGAGGTTACGAGACTGGGAGCTGGACGGAGACCCCTGGCCCACAAGCATGTCCAGTTTTTAGCATCAAAGACTTTACTCTTTGCTGATGGCAGCTACAGCGCTGAAAAAAAGCAGGGGCCGCCCAGCAGGTTCTCAGGACCCCTGGAAAATGCCGTATTGGGTGCTTTTCTTTTCCCTGGCTCCCTCCGGAGGGGCCTGTGTGTGTGTGTTTATCCCTTTGCATCTGTCTTCAGGGCAAGGAGTCTTGCCTTTGTTGTTGAACCTAAAACCTTACTCAGCCTTTTAGATATTTCACGTGCTGCTTCTTCCTGAAGTGACCTAGCCTTTTGTTCAGTAAGATGTCTTGTTTACATACTGTATCAGGGATTTTATGATACTTGAAAATTCCTTAGGAGAAAAAAATGTTTTTTCGATAACCACACTGCCTGTCCCAGACGAGGGTCAGAGGTTTTAACCTGTCTTGTGACTGATCTGTGGTTAAAAACAGCTCCCAATGAAGAGCATGTGGTCAGGGAGGACCACTTTCTAGACTCTCGGTTCCAGATGATTCCAGGTCTTGGATGCTGTGTTCACCGGTAGAATTTCGATAATCACCCAGAGGAAGAGGGTTGTTGGAAGACGGACAAAGGTTTAAAACAAAACAACCCCACCTTGCCTTTGCCACGTGCTTATAGTGTGGGAAGTTAAAACCCAGCTTCGGTTTTGAGTTTGACTAAGAGCGAAAGATGATCATGTGGAATATTTTGAATGCCAACTGGACGTGGAGGTTACGGGCGTACATGGGGATGTGACGCAACGTTTGATATGCAAGAGATAGTTTGGATCAAAGCCAGTATTTGGGTGTCCACAGCGCGAGGGCTCTCAGGAAGACTCTTGTAACCATGTGCAATATGTTTTTATTCTAACTTGCGGCTTGTATGTTCTTTTGGTTGGTTGGGCGTTGGGGGACACATTGTTCACCTGTTACAACTGGGAGATGCAAAGGACCATAAAAGCATTTTCGTTATTGTTTTTTTTTTTTAAGGAAGAACCTTGGTTTTCTTGACTCAGTTGTTGCTGTCCAGGAGACTGGCAGGGGGACCATGCTGCTGAGTTAGATCCAAAGGTGGGATGAGTCCCCTCTGCCTCCTGATGAAGTTTTTCAGAGCAGATGAAAGCCTGAACATGGAAACGGAATAAGAAACAACTGTGCATGGATAAGGTGCTGCCGCTCTGTCTAACTAGCATAGGAAACTGCAGTTTGTTTGTTGTTTTTCTCTTTTTCCTTTGCCGACCTCCTTCTATTTATGTGTGACTGGTTTGGATTCTGAGTTATTGTATCTGTCCACTCTGGGGCTGGTGGCTGGTGAGGACCCCATTCCCAGTAGAGCCTCTGGCCAGCCCAGCCCTAGAAAATAGTGTCCACAATAAATGCGTCACCTGTTATTTGTGTCTCTCAGTTCTCTTCCTGGGCTTCTCCTTTCAGGCCTGCCCCTCCCTCCCTCTCCCACAGCAGCCCCAGTGGGTATGTCT
>JAQZBX010039520.1:0-22984 GCA_029593785.1 Cabassous unicinctus
AGTACAGAAATGTGCTGTCTTGATTTCTAAGATCTTCTGTCTCTTGTCCTCTCCCATTTTCTTTCCGGACTTTTTCTTTCCTTCTTCTCTATATTCCCTATCCAGCAAAATTTTGATTTTATCCCCAGCAGTTTCTCCACAGGTTAGGCTCTGTCCTGGAAGGGAGTTCTGGCTTGTCCAACCTATTCACATCTTACCATGGGCCCCTTGCATCTACTCATTAGTGGAGACGGCAAAACTCTTCTTGCTTTCAGATACTGTTTTCAAATTCGTTTTCCATGGTTTTCAGTGAAAATCTGCTGGGGTTCTCCTGGTCTCAGTCCTATAATACACACCATTTCTTCCCTTTGCTTTATTCTATACTGACCCTGATACTGTGCATTTCTTGTAGCTATTGATGGTTTGTGGAGGTCCATTGAGTCCCTGGCCCTGGCTCCCCCTCCCTAAGTGGAACTCAGCCCACAGCATGCAGCTGCCTGCATGCCTCAGGACTCAAGTTAAAATGTAACAAACCTCCTCACAGGAGAACAATGTACAGATGGTATCATAGACTGTAATTTTCTCCAGACTGTACAATTCCTTTCTACAGTAACATCACCAGACCCCATCTATGTGTTTCATGTGACCCTAGCAGAAACTCTTTGTTCTGAGTCCCTATATATTTCCCCTCATTTTCCCACCTCTTTGCAGAGCGCTACTTACATTCTTTGGACTGCTGCTGCCAAAGACCCTCTCCTGTTCATAAATCCCAATAAATAAAGCTCATGTCTGATTATATGCCAACTGTATCCTTTGGTCTTGCAGCAGGCCCAACCCATGCCCTTTGGGAGCTGGGTTGCAAAAATTGGCAAGATGGAGACAGCCAGGAGACCAAAGGACCACCAGCAGTAGCAGGCATGAGCTCAGAGAAAGGAGAATCTGCAGGGGAAATCTTGGGTTGAGCTATAATGTCCATGTGGAGAGAGATGGCTGCCCTCCAGGACAAGTGGGGACCACTGAGAGAATATGGGAATACCCTAAAATTTCTGGTAGGTAGGCTGACTGTGCTACAGCAGGTAGTAGAGCAGCTACAATTAAATAAGAAGAAAGGAGACTGCCAGATAGCAGCAGCTATAGCGTGGCCCCTGTTTGGAGCCTTGCAGGTGGCTACTGAGGCAGAACAAGTGGCAAAGGCCTCTGTGTACCACTTAGAAAAAGAGTTAAAGTTAAAAAGGGACATGTACCTGGCACAGGCAGAGATGAAAGATTCTTTAACCAATCACCTGCACTGAGTTAATGATCAGTTAGAAACCCTGGCATATAGATGTGCTCGGGCTAGGGGCTGCCAGCTGCCTCAAACCCAGGTCCAGAGGAAACCACCCGAGTGGGATCCTAAGGCATAGGACCTTATGGACTGAAAAAGAAGAAGAATGGAAAAAGGGCTAGATGTAACAAAATAAGAAAATGTAGGCCGGGGAGTTAAAAATCATAGTTTGTCCTGTAATTCCCCAATTTAAACCTTTTAATAGCCTTAAAACAAGGGTAATTAATCCAATAACCAAATTTCAGTAAGTAAAGAAAAAATCCTTAAAAGCTATGAAAAGATCTTTTCTAAACTATAATTAAAACAAATTAAGCAATTATAATATATTCCAAAACCTGGCAGTCAGTATGTTTTTAAGGCTATTCACAATTTTAGAATTTTATTTTTTCAAAAATATTTCTTGCATAAACTATAATTGCTCCAATTTTATTTGGCTTGTGTGTAATCTCCCTATGTTTATAGGATACTAATAAAATCAATTAGCATTATATTTATTAAATCTTTAAGATGATAAAAATTATAAGTTTGTGTTCAATGAAATATAGATCTGTCCTAAAGTGAAATAACTAGTTTTCACAGAACAGAATGAGAAATGTAAGACAAGACTTAAATAGATAAAAGTAAATTTCATTCACTGCTAATTATAATTTAATAAGATTATTTAAAAGTAAAAGGAGGTTTCAAAAGCATTTTCTAAATGCTAAATCCAGGAAGCTATTATTAATTAGAAATCTAAATAAATGTTGATAACAAAAAGTAACTCCATAACAGAGAAACCTGTCTTAGGCCACCTCAATCTGCATATTAAAGTAGTGGTAGGAGGAAAATAATCTTAATTCCATTGGGAATCTTAGGTTTTCATAAAATAATAAAAAAGTAGTTTTTTCCTATACTGCTAAAATAAAATATCTCTTAATTAATGTAATCATGGTAAAGGTGTAAAAAAGGTAAAGTACTAAAAATAGTTAAATTCATTTAATATGTTATAAACTGCATTGGAAGTGTTTAGAAAGTATATAAAAAAATTAAAAGAGGTAAACTTCAGTATTATCAAACTCTCTGGTGCTCCCAGTACCCTACAGCCTGCCTCTCCATTTGAGTTTTTGGCTAGGTCAGTCACTATGACCTCTAAAACAATAAAAGTATTGATAGCATCTCTGGATATGCTCCTGAAGTGAATGGAAAGTATGTTGGTGCTTCAGACCCCTGCAGCAGACAGCAATGGCTCAATATGACCAGATTTACAATGGGCATTGCCTCTAGACTGGCTCTGTTTCATAGCACCAAAGGGCACTGTGCACCAGGCCAGTGGAACACTGAAGCTTCCCTCCAAGGGCCAACAGTGCTGCAGCATGCTGGCTATGTAAAGAACATACCAAGTGGAGCAATAATTACCAGAGTAATATGAGTAGAACGTAAACAAACACAATTGGCATTATGGCCTGTTTTCATGGCAGGATAACATGTATGGTATTGCAAACATGGAGCTTAAATTTATTAACTGCAGCTCAAAAAGAAACTTGTGCATTGATTAATATTAAGTGCTGTATCTATGTACCTGATAAATATAATAATATCTCTTCTATTCTAGATCATATGCAGAAAGATATTATGCAAGTCAAGTCTTGGTAAACTCAATTCATTTTCCAAGTTTATTTTTTCCAGAATCAGTGCCTTCCAGAATAAGGTATTAGTCATGCAGGGATTTCATCCAGTTCCAAACATGGTGCCAGACCCACCTTCCCTCAACCTCAACAGAATAGCCAGAGAGTTTCACACCCTGTCAAGCAGGGAACTACTGCCTCTAACCAGCAGAAAGCAGCTACAGAAAAATGACTATTGCCCTTCAGCTCCCCTTTGAGAATAAGGGTGTAAACTCTCTGAAAGGGATGTTAAGGCGGGTTAGTATAGGAAACAGGGAAGGTGGCTGGTCAGAATAAAGCCTGCCAAAGACCTAGTCACAAGGTCCAGTTTAAAAGTCCTGGGCTCAAAAAAAGTCCTAGATAACTCCAAACAAAAAGGCCTCCCCACAGGTGAAAGTGAAAAAGCAACCAAGCAGGGAAGCAGATGTGGCTCAAGTGATTAAGCTCCCGCCTACCACATGGGAGGTCCCTGGTTCAGTTCCCAGTGCCTCCTAAAGAAGACAGTGAGCTGGTACAACGGGCAGGCACAGCAAGCTGATGCAAAAAGAGACACAAGAAAGAAAAGCATAAGGAGAGACACAACAAAGCAGGGAGCAGAGCTTCCCAGTGTCTCCTAAAAAAGATGAGCAAGACAGTGAGCTGACACAATGGGCAGGTGTGGCAAGCTGACGCAACAAGATGACGCAACAAGAAACACAAGAAGGAAAAAAAAACACAACGAGAGACAACAAAGCAGGGAATGGAGGTGGCTCAAGTGATTAGGTGCCTCCCTCCTACATTGGAGTCCTGGGTCAGGTTCCCAGTGCCTCCTAAAGAAACAAGGAAGATGAACAAACACAGCAAGTGCAAACAACAAAGGGGTGGGGAGAAATAATAAAAATTTTTTAAAAGTAAAAATAAATATTAAAAAATTTAAAAAAAGCAACCAAGCAGGACAGCAAATAGCTAGGGCACTATATGAGTCTATGTGGACTCTCCTTATACCTAAACTAGTTTTTAATGTCACCGTAAAAAACTCTAAGAATTTAAAAGGGAAAAATGTATGGTATTAGAAGCCTCCTTGTAAGACTCCCCTACCTGATACTTTGCTATCTACTAATGAAAATATTGCTTGTCTACTGTTAGACCAGCATGATCTGCCTTAAACTGTAACTCCTGCAAATTGGACAGCATGGAACACCTTGCTGGCATGGCAGAATACAACCCATCAACAAGTTTGGAACAAGATCTTCTCCTTAAATAATGTTAATTGGTTTAACTCCCTCTCTTGGCCTTGGCAACATATCTTAATAGGTTTACTAGCTTTTAATGGCAGACTCTTAGTATTCTGTTGTATACTGTACTGTTGTAAAATGTAGATGCAGTGTGTGTCCTACAGGCAATGCAAGCTGCTGCATGGGGTGAATTGTGGGGGTCCAGTGAGGCCCTGGTGCTGGCTCCCCATTCTTAAGGGAAACCAGCCCACAGTACACAGCTGCCTGCATGCCCCAGGACACAAGCTAAAATGTAACAAACCTCCTCACAGGAGAACAATATACAGATGGTATCATAGACTGTAATTTTCTCCAGACTGTACAATTCCTTCCTACAATAACATCACCAGACCCCATTTATGTGCTCCATGTGACCCTAGCAGAAACTCTTTGTTCTGAGACTTTATATATTGTCCCCTCATTTTCCCACCTCTTTGCAGAGCACTACTTTCACTCTTCAGTCTGCTGCCGCCGAAGACCCTCTCCTGTCCGTAAGTCCCAATAAATAAAGCTTATGTCTGATTATGTGCCGAGAATGTCCTTTGGTCTTGCAGCAGACCCAACCCATGCCCTTCAAGAGCTGGGTTGCAACAGTGGTTTGTCCTCACTTGCTTGTGTTTTGGGATGCCTGGAGATACCTTGTCACCAAGTTTTGTTGTAAATGTCTGTAAATTATTTGTCCATAAATTATTGATTTTGCTATCTAGTTCTGCCTACTTTTGTGTAGGGATTTGGGGAGAATGAAAAACTATTCCAGCACAGCTACGGACCTTACCACTGCCAGTTTCCCCAGGGTCCCATGATTATAATCAAACTGTACCAAAGCACACTTTCACTCCATAGTACAAGTAATGGTGGGAACATAATGGCATAGCTGACAGAGGCTGAGGGGGAGGGGAAGGAGACGTGGAGGAAAGTGAACTGGGCACCAATTTCCTCATCTTATTCAGTGGAGAACTAAGAGATACTATCTAAAGACATAGATAAGATGACGTATGCTTTGATAACCCAGAGAAGCCACTGAGGGACTGTTAGAAACAACAAGAGAATTTAGTAAGGCAGTTCATTACAAAATTAATTGATAAAAATCAATAGCTTTGCAACACAATGAACATCTCTTGAGTGCTTACCATGTGGCATGTACTTTTCTAAGTTCTTTTAAATATACTCTACTTAATCCTCAAAACAATTCCATGAGGTAGTTATTATAATTAGCCTCATTTTATGGAGTTGGAAACCAAGACACACAGAGAGATTCCATAACTTGCCTGAATTCACACAGCTAAAGATAAGATTTTAAAATAGGCGGTCTGGCACCAGAGACCATACTTTAGCCACTGTGATATCAAACTACTACAAAAAGAAACAACCACCAATTCAAAAAGACAATAAAAGAAAATATCTCATTGGCCAAAGCAACAACAAAAAATATTCAGGAATTACACAAAAAATGTGCAGGACCTACAAAAAGAAAGCTTTAAATATTTACGTAGAAACATAACATAATGCTCAAATAAATATTATTACATGCCTTAAACATAACAACTAGTGTAAAAATATTGATTAACTTTACATTTTTCTTTAAATTAGCTCTGAATTATTAAATTTCCTCTAAATTTAATTGGATAGCAATAAAAGTGAAAAAAAATAATATATACATTTGTGTGCTTTCTTTTTCAAGTAAATATTCCAGATGAATGTTTAGTAAATTATAACAATATCTGCCTCTAAGGAGGATGACTCAGCTAAAAAATTCCTTTTCATTTTATTCCCTCTTGTACTGTTTGAATGTTTCACCACGTGCATGAATTACTTTTTTCAGTGAAAAAAATGTAAACAAAAAGAAGTTGCTAAATCAAGAAATAGAAAGTTAAGTTCATTTTTGTAATGCTACAAAAGTACTTAATAGATCTAATGTAGGAAATTTTCCAAAACAATGTAATTACAGAGAAGCAAAGGAGATGAGAAGAGTGTAAATAGTTAATATATTATCTTTTAAATGGGATATCAGTAGGTGTGGTTTAAAGTTGATATGTAGAGAAATGGACGAATGTAAACAGGAAAATAAGAATAATCAAAAGGGATTGCCTCTACTGAGAAAGCCAAGGGTAGGAAGGAATGGGATTGTGTCATGTAGAAAATTACTTTGATGCAATTTTAGTACCAGGCAAGCTATCCAGAGGTCACGGAACAGAAAGAGTCACAGACCAAATGAAATGATTTTAAAACTCACAGCCAGAAGCCAGGGCCAGGTGGGGTAGGCTAATACCTTCAGTCCTCAGTGAGAGGCAGGACATATAAATGTTGTGTAGCTACAGCACGCAGCCCTAGCTGCAGCATTGACTTCCTCACTGCTGGCTCAGCAATGAGGTTTGAGGAACGGGACCCAATAGACAGAAGGGATCTGAAGCCAACACACACTCTTGTTCAAATGGAGAGATTCAGGCACAAAAACAATTGGCCTGCTGTCCAGGGTTTAACTGGCATTTCTAGGGTAGGGCACAGGTGGGGCCACAAAGGGAGCCTAATGGGGTTTCCAGTTCAGGGGTTCTTAAACCTTTTTTGTTCCAAGGACCCCGTTGCCAGTCAGGTGAAATGAATACTACTGTAATTTATTTATTGCATACATTCACAAATAAAGGAACTGCTAGATTTCAGTTGGAGGTCAGAGAAAATAAAGATAGTAAGTTGATTTTTTTTTCAATTCAAGCTCACAGACCCCCTGAAATCTTTCCACGGACCCCCTGGTTAAGAACCCCTGCACTAGATGATAGTCCTGTTTGTTCCTTTCTTTTTATCATATAATATGTCATACACGTTACTAAACTACTATTTATTTAACACATCTTATGAATTTTGCCAATATATTTCAAGCTACTTGCTTACTCCCTATCTATACCTAATGCTTCTTATACGCTTCCTCCATCCTATTTGTTTTTCCTTCTTCTATAGGAGAAATGAGTAATCTCAAATAATAAAGCAAATATACAATACAGGTAGAAGACTGTCATTTTTCATTTTATAGCCTTCAAGACTATTTGGGGAAAAAAGTTATGATGTACTTGAATTACTCTTAAAATACTAATAATCAAAAATGAAAATCTTCTATACCCATATCAATGCAAATTATAAAGGTTCGTCCTTTGTTAATAGTTTTAAATTTACATATTAACACTTTATAGTATCTTAGAGTTCTGAAGATGTTATATCTAGGAATTTCATTGTATAACTCACCGAGTAGGTCATGAAAGGGGAATACAATGCAACAGCTAAGCCCTGAGACTGTGAGGCCAAATAAATGTGGACCTGAATCCTGGCTTGTCACTTTACTAGCTGTGCAGGCTTCAGCTATTAGAACTTGCTGTACCCAATTTTCCCATCTGTCAAGTGGAGACAATCAGAGTAGCACATCCTAGGATCACTGTGAGAAGGAAATTAAGCAATGCATGTAAAATGATTTGCATGCCACTTGTCACATAGTAACCTATTATTGTCACTACATTGATGACAAGGTCAAAACTTATATTTCATGTTCCTGCAAAGTGCCCGGGATTCAAGGGATTCTCAGTAAAATCTTGGTGAGTTGAATCAGCTGTAGCTATTGTAGAGGAAAAAACGAGGGGGTTGGGGTGGGGGGCAAGACCTAAAATTAAAATGGTCAAAATGTTTAAAGGGAAGCAATTAAGTAAATAGTTCCAGCTAATATAAACCAGCTACTAAGACTTGCAAAGTCCTAAGAGCTTCCCAACAATTGGTCCCTTATGAAGTTTTGTTTGTTTCCTAAGAGGAACTCTAAGATTTTATTTAATTACCTTGATTTGGGTGCTGGGTCTTGGCAACATTCTCTGGCATTCTCTACTCCATGAGGCTTAGGAACAGGCAAGTCCAAGCAGAGCCCTCTAGGATTTTTGTTCTTCCCCCAGAGGAAACACAGCCATGTTCACAGAGGTTTTTAAAGAAGAGATTGTTTAAGGGATAATTCTGCTTGGCTTTGTAAACAGTTCTGAAAGTGGAAGCAGAGTCTGGCTGGTATCGGAAGCCAGTTAAGGAAGGACTCAGCCCTAGCACTGGGAGAATTTCCCGAGTCCATCTGCTCAATGTTTGCCTTTTACCAGAAGGATCAAGTATAAGTCTGGTAGAGATCGTTGTCTCTGCTAAACGCAGATGTTGACCAATGCAGAAGACAGCTCACAGGGCTTGAATTCAAGGAATTCAAGGGAGGTAAGTTAGGATCCTAATTCGGGTACCCAAAGTGTTGGAGTATCATCAATGAATCTTTTTTTTTTTTTTTTTAAAGATTTATTTATTTATTTATTTATCCCCCCCTTGCTGCTTGTGCTCGGTGTGTCCATTTGCTGTGCGTTTTTCTGTGTCTGCTTGTCTCCCCTTGTTGTGACGTCTTGCTGCGTCAGCTCACCGCACCCGGGGGCTCCCATATGGTAACCGGGAGCCCTATCGATTGAGCCACATCCGCTTCCCTCAATGAATCTTCATTCATCATTCATTCAACATATGCTGCTCACCAACCATGGTAAGCACTAGGAATACAGAGATGCATAAAAACAGTTATCAGTAGATCTTATAGAGAGAGATGGCAGCATTCCCCAACATGTGAAAAGCAGTGGTACAAAAGACGTTTTAAGCTTTGCACCTTGCATGATTAAATGACATTCATTTAGAGAGAGAGAATGGGATTCTCTTCCATTTCCCATTCAAATCTTCTGATGTCAAGGAGAAAGTTTCCCGTTGGTGCTAATTTTAAACAAGCCTTTAACACTCACTAATTTCCTTTTTTAACTAAGAAAGAGCAGACCTCAAGCTCAGATTTTTCTGTAGACAAAAATAGCTGGAAGTTTAAAATGTTCTATTCTTTGTCATATTTTTTTTTAAAAAAAACAGCTTTATTTATTTCTATGTAATTCACATACCATACAACTCACCCATTTAAAGTGTACAATTCAAAAGCTTTTAGTATATTCACAGGTATGTGCAACATGCCTGTCAATTTTAGAACATTTTAATCACCTCCAAAAGAAACCCTGTACCCTTTAGCACTCATCGCCCTACCCTACCCCCACCTCACTCCCAGATCCTGAATAATAATTAATCTACTTTCTGTCTCTATAGATTTCCCTATTCTGGACATTCATGTAAATGAAATCATGTAATATGTGGTCTTTTGTGACTGGCTTCTTTCAGTTAACATAATGTTTTCAAGGTCCACCCGTGTGTAACGTGTCAGAAATGCATTCTATTTTATGGGCAAACAATATTCCATTGTATGTATATGACACATTGTTTATCCATTCATCAGTTCATGAGCATTTAAGTTGTGTTTCTGCATTTTGGTTATGACGAATAATGTTGCTATAAACATTCACATACAAGTTTTTTCATTTCTCTTGGATGAATAGCTAGGCATGGAATTGGTGGGTCATATGATATCTCTACATTTAATCATTTGAAGACCTACCAGACTGTTTTCCAAAGCATCTACACCATTTTGCACTCTCACCAGCAGTGTATGAAGGTTCTAATTTTTCCACATCCTTGCCAATACTTGTTATTATCTGACTTTTTATTCTAGCCATCCTTTGAGTGTGGTGTGGTATCTCATTGTGGTTTTATCCTCATTATTTTTAATACTTAAGCCATAGCATATAACAATAGATATATGAACTCTGGCTGGAAAATGCCATTAATATGTTTTATGCTGCCAGTCCGAAAGAAAACTAGAAATGAACCATGAAATTAATTGATTCAAAATACCAAAGACAAATATAAAAAACTAGGAGAAATATTTGCAAATATATGATAGATGAAAATTAACATATAAAGAAAGATTATACATCAAGAGGAAAAGATAGATAAAACAATGTTTAAATGGTCAATGTTTAAATGGACAGACAGGCCTCCAAATGAGAAATAAAAGTGATGTTCAACTTCAGTAACAATCAAGAAAATGAAACTTTGCGATAATAAAAACACCACCCTGCCTATTAAATGGGCAAAGAGAAACCAATCTGTGTGTGAGTATAAGATAATAGGCACCTCATGGGCTGCTTGTGGGGTTGTAAATTGTGTCAATATTTCTGCAGGGTCATTTGAAAATAAATCTCAAAAGCCTTAACATGTTTATATCCTTTGGCCCAATGTACATAATAGTAGGCATTCATTCCAAAGAAATAGTCAGAAAGATACAGAGATTTATGAACAAAGGTGTTCATTAGAATGCCATTTCCGGGAGCAGGTGTGGCTCAGTGTTGAGCTCCTGCTTCGCATGTATGACGTCCTGGTGCCATTTCTAATGGTATAAAATTGGAAATAATCTAAATATCCAATAAGGAAGAGTAAATAAATTATGGTCCATAAAAACAATGAAATAGAATGCATCCACTTCTTCAAATATTTTTCTGCAACCTCCCCCGCCCCCCCACCACAACTCTCCAGGACTCCAATAACAAGTATATTGTAGACCTCTTTAGTTGGACTGCAACTCTGATGCTCAGTTCATTTCTTTTTTCACTCTTTTCTCTCTATGTTTCCTGATAGCATTACTGTCCTGGCACTTCTGGCCTGCCTAGCCAAAGCAAACCCTCAGGCAAAGAGATGCAGGGCTGGCAGCTGGAAATAGGATTGGCATGAATGGATGGTGAGAGCCAAAGGAGATAACGGGTAGAGTATCAACAGCCACACTTGCCCATACACTGCCCTTCCTTGAGTACAAGTTCCACCATGGCGTCTGCATCAACCTCACAGCTAACTGAGACTTCCAAATGCATCTCCATACCAAGGTGAAGAATCATGGCCTTAGAGGCTTTAGGGGCAAGAAGGAATGCATCCACAAACCAGAAAGAAAGGGAAAAAAGAAGACATATTCCTAGTGGCAAGCTATGACACAGGGAAGGCTGTATACATAGCCCTAGCTGTCTTCCACTTCTGTATAGTCAGCCTCTGTCACTGTCCATCCCAGGATTGGTCAGTGAAGCTCAGCAGGTTACACCCCCAAATTGGGCAGGCAAGAAGAACACTGGGGCCTGGGCAGGCCTGCTATCTGAGTGGGGAGGGCTAAAAGCAAAAGTCAGACAGGCAGTGTGTAAGGTGTGCCAGGCAAGCTGCCCTTCTCAGCCCCAGCTCAGACAAACCAGCAGTGGAGACAAAGCAAGGTGTTGCAAGCACCAGCTCCGTGCCAGGCACTGGGGAGCTGAGGCTGCTTAAGTACTTTCCATGAAGCTCAGATTTGTCTAGAAACAGAGAAATGGGCCGGCATGACATGGAAAAATCAGGGCCGCAGCTGGTCCACAAACCATAAGGGAGCCACCTATGGCAGGACTGAGGTGCAGGCTGCTGGTCATTTAACCAAGTGCTCTGAGTCTGCTGTCAGTAACTGTTGTTGAATTACAGTGAAATTCATTCCTATACGATACTAAAGAAACATCCCCAGGCTCCAACCTTGTGTCTGGCAATTTTTCCCCACAGTGTCCTTGTCTTCTATTTGTAGAAAGTTTACAAGCTATCCATAATTTGTTTCTTCAGCTTTATCTCTTACTTGTCCCTCACACGAGCTCTCCATGCAGGCCAAACCAATGACCCTCAACAAGTGCTTCCATTTCCTGCTTCCACTTCTTGATCTGCAAAGTTCTACCCCACAGCCATCTCCTCCCCATTTTCCCACATAGTCAGGCTCCCATGTGCAAGAATATATACACATACACACACATACCACTGTCAAGTACTAGGAACATTCTGAGATTTGCCCTACTTGCAAACAAGATTGTCGGCCACAGTTTCACGTATACTGGCAGAAGACATGAGACTGGTGGGGCAGAGACGAAGGACTTTAGGCCTGGTGGCACAGCAAGCAGCACAAGCATCAGCAGCAAGGCAACATGAAGTGGGCCAGGTGATACCTGTTGACACAGTGGGTTGCACTGCAGGAGAGGAACCCTGAGCTTAGGGATCTGGAATCTTTTATAATGAACAGTGAGCATGCTTGTCCCTTGTTCTGGAAGGGGAGACATTATTATCACTATCCTCCAAAGATGTTCACTATACAAACATCTTAGAAAAGAGAGTTCTGAAACACAAGAGAAACATGGAGAACTGTCTCCTGACAACCACTAGAAAATAAAAGGAGAGGCTTTGGAGATAGACTCACCTCTGTTCAAACCCCAGATCCCTCTCTTACTAGCTGTGTGACTTTGGACGTGTTTCTTAATTTCTCTGAACTAGTTTTCTCATCTGTAAAATAGATATACTAGAGGGGGAGTGAATGTAGTTCAAGGGGTTGAACATCTGCTTCCCACGTACAAGGTCCTGGGTTCAATCCCTGGTACCTCCTTAAAAAAAAAAAAAAGATGTGCTAGAATCCACCATAAAGTAGATGAAGACTGAATTAATACCTGCATAGTGTTTACCAGGGAGCTTGATACCTTGGAAGTGCTCAATAAATAGTCACCATCATTATTATTACTGTGAACAGCTGTTCAGATGCCATAAATCCCTACAGCCCAGATTGGCTCATCCCCTTTGAGGTGCTCCCCCGCCCCCCAACCACTGGAAGCTCAGTCTTCCTTCTAAAGCCACAGGCCTCTCCTCTGACAATTAAGTGTCTTCCCCAACGAGGATGACTTTTACTCTGGTGCCTAAGTCTTATCATTTCACTGTAGATGTGTATGTCTTGTCTTCCCTTCTAGATTATTCCCTCCTAGAGGGCAGGGATTCTGTCTTCTCTCTCTCAGTATCCCCACAGCATGTAGCATTATACCCTGTTAACACAGGGGGATTACCCAGCACAGGCAACTCAGAAATATTACATTCTTGGGTAATTAGGCCCCTCTGAACTACACCAAAGAAGTGTATCTGAAAAGAACAGGACGGAGCCCTCCCCAGCAGCAGGGAGGGTGAAGGGCTGCCAGCCTCCACTCCCGCACCACACACCCACAACCCCCTAACTCCCAGCCCCAGAGCCAGCTCCTCCACTGGACTCATCACCAGCACATAGCCTAGGGGACTGTCAGGAAGCCAGGAGGAGCTGTTCCCTTGGCAAAGGGAGAGAAATCCTGGCCACAAGGAGCAACTTGTTTGAAAAGAACCAGTTGATTCAAAATCAAAAAATGTTATCCCCTGGAAATCCAACTTCCAGCCAACCCTTGGAATGAAAAACAAAGTCCCTCTGTTTAATTGCCATGCCCCTGGGTGGCAACCATATGCACTCCTAACTCAGCTGCAAAAGGCAAGCCAAAGGCATCCTCTGGGGGCATTTTAGCATTTAGTAGCTGAGGGACAGCTGATTCAATCCAGATGTGCCCTGCAGCCTTCTCCGGTCAGCAAAGAACAAATAGGCCTTCCCAGCCTATTTGGGCCCCCCACCCCCACCCCCAGGCTATATGTCAGGATTTCTCCTTGTCCCCTCAAAGCAATCACCAGGCTTAGGCAGGGGCATTTCTGAGAAGAGCTGGCTGACTGCAAAATCCTGACAAATTTTCACCTGTCACTTATCCAGAAAACTCATTTTCTTTTAGAAGTCAAACTATGGAAAACCAGTGGTAATAAATGCTATAAAATGTACTGATGGAGGGTAGTCCCAGCCAGTGCCTTTGCACATGAAGTGCTGTACAGTTGGAGCATTGAATCCCCTCTCTTCTGTCCCTGAGGTCTGGTGAGGGGGAAAGCTGCTGCATCCAAAGAAATGGCTGCTGATACAGCAGGAATCTAGAAGAGTCTGGAGACTCACAGTTTTCTGTCGGCGTTTTTCAGAAAGCTTTTCCATGAATGCCGCAATATATTGTGACCAACATTTACTGAACACCTGCTCTGGGGGCTCTCAAACTGGGGTCCATGTACATTCCGACACGACAAGCAACACCAGGTTGCATCTTCCCAAAGCAGTGACTTCACTGGGTAGTATCAAGGTAATACATGTTATACTAAAAAGAAAAAAAGGTTCGTCATGGAAGACAATGCAAACTTTGTCTTTAACAAAATGTTAAATGTGTGGCAGCTGCTTCTGTTAATACCCTCCTTCCCCATCTTTAGGGGGTTCACATCTATCTGCATGTTCTGGGGTTCCGAGGGCAAGTTTCAGAAGCTGTGAATGTGGAAAGTATCCTTTTAGGGAGAGTGAGTCAGTGGAGGAATTTTTAATCTTGTAATGGAGAAACAGGAACACGAATAAGACACGGAAGTGATTGGAGGGTTGGGGCTGGGATACTGATGCGAGGCAAGGGTGGACTGAGGCTTACACTGCCCCCACACAGCCTTGCTCCTGCCACAGAGCTACACGTGAAATCACCAGATGCCATCTCAGCCTCCCGTGGAGATCAAGCACCAGCATGTGACCCCATCCTGGCTAGAGGATCTCAGGGGAAGTCTGCTGGGGAAGCCGAAGGTCCAGGGACTTCCAGGAAGGTTGTTTCTTCCCAAGTAGAAAGACCCACGAGCAGCGCTGCCCTCTTCTTCAGCCACATGACCCCTCCGCCCTACTGCCTAATGCAGCGGCAGCCATCTCCAGATCCCAGAGAGACAGGCCCCAAAAACAAATCACCTTGCCAAGGACCCCTGAGAAGAAGGTTGGTAGGGAAAGGTCATTGTTAACAACATCCCACTCTGAATTAACCAGCCTGGAACCACAAATACTCTAGACATCTTGTTCTAGGAGATATTAAATGTCCTTCTAGTTCAAGCCCTTTTAGTTGGATCTTCCAGTACTTGCAGCTGGAGACCATACTTGGAGCAGATAGAGTCAGTATGCAGCTAGCACTTTAAATCTATTCTCCATGTCTCAGTCAAAGCTCAAGAGTCTTTCCTGGGTCTAGGAGATGGAAAAGCAGCACACATGAGCTGTCTCAATGTTGATGATCGCTCTTGTTTATTGAGCTCTTACTATATGCCAGGCCCTGGGCTTCACCTCATTTAATTCTCTGAACAACCCCATAAGGTCTAGCAGTGGCATTATTCCTCTCAATACTTTACAGATGGGGAAACTGAAGCTCAGAGAGGCTAATTAACTTGCCCAAGATCACTCAACCAATACCTGGTAGGGGCAGGTTTTGAACCCACACAGCATAACATCTGAGCCCACACTCTCAATAACTTAAAATAACCCTAGAAGGCAAAGCAGCTCCCCAAACACAAAAGTAGGAAGAGGAGTCTTCGGTCAAACAGTTTGGTTCCCAGGAGGTTACTTTTCAAGAGCTCCTACACCCCTCATTCTGCTTTTAAAGTTTAGTGTCAAAGTTCCACAAACACGTGGTTTTCACTGACCTTGTGTCAAAGTCTCTGGAGATTCACCACATATTGCCTAACACCTAGGAAACTCCCTGAAATTATATGCAAATGTTGTGGTTTAAGAGTCTCTCTTGGGAGAGAGCCCGTACTTTTCCAAGTAATCTGTTACCCAAAAAAGTCAATACATCAGACCCAGCCATGACCCCACCAAATTTTTAGCATTGAAAGGGACCTTAGAGACCATCGAGATTAATGTATTTTTTGTACTGAGGAGGAACATGTAGTCAAGAGGTAATTGCCTTCCTGAAGTCACTCAGCTAGTTAGGAAGGAGGTTGGGCCTGGAAGCAAGGTCTCATAGCGCCGACCTCCCCCATGCTGGTCTGCCACAGCGCCTGAGAGTCCATCATCAGAATTCCTCTTCTGAATTAACAAGCTCTGGCTTCACCTGTAATGGATCAGTCCCTGCTGTATGCTCCAAGGCATACTGCCCTCCCCCTTTCCTGTATTGTTATTGCCTATTTAATTGTCATGGCCTCTAAACATACCTCTTGTAAACTCCATTAGGGTAAAGAACAGTATCACTTGCTTGTCACTGTAGCCCAAGATCTAGCACTTGGCAGTGTCTTGATGAATATCCATTGTTTGAAAAAAATGAATGAATGATAAACAGCCCCTTAAAGAATAAGCCCTTGAGAGGCTACATGTGACTTGCTGTAACCAGCTGCTTTCCTACTAAGTGCTAGCTGAGATAAGCATCTCAGAGGAAAGAGGACTGCTGATGGTTTGATAAGTAGGAAAGGAGAAAAATCCACATCATTCTGAGGAGGGCAGGTTGGGGCAAGAAGCCTAGTGGGTTCCAGAGCGCCTGGATCAGATATGGAGCCATGAGTAAAGGAGAGGGAGGAATGCCCGAGACCCACACACAAACCCTTCGTGGCCCACGATTCTGGGCAGAGCTCTCCTTTGGCTCTGCCAAACCACGACCTCACCGCCCACGTGCCAGCAGGTGTTTTCCAGTCAGGAGTTTTGATGTCATTGTCTTATGTTCTTCTCCTTTACCAGACACAACTTCTGAGCCATTAATTTTCTCTCAGCGAGTAGGGAGCATGCCAAGAACTTATGGAAGCCCATGAGTCATGGTCCCTGAACACAGAACATCTCCCAGGGAAGTGAGAGTTACAGGGGCTCCCAGAAACCTGAGGTAAGATCTGCCAGAGGATGCACTGCCTAGAAGGCCCCTAGGAAAGGCCTCTGCGATGCTGAGATAAATTATGCAGTGTACCCAGGAAACACCACTGGGTGGTCAGGGCTGAAAGAACACAGAGCAGGTAGGAACTAGGCTGCTGACCTGGGCATTTGTTCTCAGGAGCCCTGGGCTTTACAGAGTTATTGAGGGAACCAAATAAGAAAATGTATGTGCGATTGTTCTGTAAGCTGTAAAGCATTGTTACTACTAGTCGTTGCGGTTGAACAAAAATTAGACATCAGGCCTACAAGACATAACATTGCCTGTCTCCCCTTTCTATTCCCTAAGAGTTGCATTTTCCAGGAGGGATTAATAAGGAGGGAGCACTGAGAGAATGTCTTGATGGTGGAATTGAAGTCAACTAAATTTGCTGCAGGGTGGTGCTTCTATTCTCTTTTCCAATGGAAGTTGCAAAGACAAGTTCAAGTGGGCAATAGGAAAAGGGGTGGCATTCATGACCAGGGCTGATACCTATAGAGACCTGCAAACCAAATGCAGAAATTGCAGCCTGCTAATTTTGTACACACTTTGCAAGGTTGCCTTTAGACTTTGAAGCATGCTTACTTGTTTTAATCTCACTTGAGTCAATCAACAAATAATTATTCAGGACTGCTAGGACTGTGCTAAACATTTGGTTTCCAGAAGGCATCCAGAATCTTTTTCTCCCCTAGAATTCCTAATGTGTTATGCACTTAACACCAGTACAGCACATTAATATTCTCATCACTTCTCTGATCTAGATGACAGGTGTTACAGAGACAGCTTGTCCTGGGAATTTATCTCCATTTCAAATGCTATTGTTTTCCCAACTTGCACTATATTGGTTTTTGCTCTCAACTTTCTGTAGAATCTACTCTCTTCTACTTATTTCCTGTTTGTTTCCCCTACAAGCTAGACCCTACACACAAATGGAGCTAAAATGCCGATGACACTTGCAAGATAGCTCAACCCTGAGGGTCTTAGTTTCCTCACCTATAAAATTAGGGTGTTAAAGAAGATATGGCAAAGGACACTTACAACTCTATTTTTCTGGGATCCTGAGGTTCTAAGTGCCCAGGTCTTCATTTTTAAATAAGGAAAGGAAACTCAAGGAAGGGAGAAGTGCCCAGATCATGGACAAGGTAGAGCTCAGAGATGCTAAATTGTTGAGTTGCCAAGTTGTTCTGCTCCATGCCCAGAATGTGAGAGAGCCTGAAATGCAAGAGACTCCATGCACAGTTCAGCTATGTTGAGAACAAGAGGAAAATTATGAGATTTTCTCACTAGGTCTTTACCGAGAAGGTATTTCTGGAGTGAAATTGGGGTAGAAGCCCTGAGATGGCAGCAAGCCAAGGGGAACCAGGTGAGAAGAGGGGTGGATTTTATCCCTCCTTCCACTTAACATCACCTGTCATCACTAATGCCTAGGCCTTGGTAGCCTTTCCAAACGGTAACCTGTGGCAGCCTAGAAAACAAGCCACCTCCAAAACCTATAAAAGACAGAGAATATTAAAAGCTAATCAGAGCCTTCTGTACCCTCACATATATATTTTTTAAAGAGTTGTTTATTTATTTATCACACACACACACACACACATACACACACGTCTATTGTTTTTGTTCTCGCTGTCTGCTCTCTTTGTTCTTCTGTGTCTGTTTGTCTTCTCTTTAGGCAGCACCCAGCATCAGGAACTAATCCTGGGACTTTCCGGAGTGGGAGACAGATGCTTAATCTCTGGCACCACCTCAGCTCCCTGGTCTGCTGTGTCTCTTATTGTCTCTCCTCTGTGTCTCTTTTTGTTTTGTCATCTTGCTGCGTCAGCTCTCCATGTGGGCCAGCTCTCTGCTCTGGCCAGCTCTCTGCGCGGACCTGCTTGCCTTTCACTAGGAAGTCCTGGGAATCAAACCCTGGACCTCCTATATGGTAGACAGGAGCCTGATCGCTTGAGCCACATCCGTTTCCCACCTCACATATTCTTGAAGTGCCACTCTAAGTAATGGATAAAGACAGAAATAGAGAAGGGAGAAAACAGCCCAGAAAGACTAAGTTGATTTGCATTAGGAAGGGCAAGCAACTACAGACCGAAGGAAGTAACACCTCCCTGAAGAAGGAGGTAGAAGGCAAGTGAGCCAACACAAGCTGGAGTCTGAGGGGGAAGGCAGAAGGAGAGAGGGAGACAGAAAGGATATTCTGGAGGAGGGCACAGCTGTTGTAGTTGGTGCGATTTGGAGGAAACTTGGAGGAGTGTACTTTGACCCTCAGAGAGGACAGTTATTTTACTATCATCTTCCAGGGATATAAAGACTTAATAGGAATAAAGACTTAAATTCCTTTGCAAGGCTTTCTTGAATTGGATATGTGTTTCTTTTGTATGATACCCTTTGCTAAGACTGTTCCAGAGGCATCTGGATTGCTTTCTGGTGAGCACTGGAAGAGCATTGTGCGTCTGAGGTCACCTTGGACCGGCTGTCTGCTGGGTTTATAGAGAGTGTGCGTCAGGGAAAGAGACTTAAGTTTGAAGTGAAAGATATTGGTTTCAATTACTAACTGTATGAATGAGTTGGTTAGCCTCTCTGCTTCCTCATTTTGAAAGTTGAGCACACAGCTTCTAAACTCATGAAAAGATAACTTCTAAACTCAACACTATATGGAGAAGCATATAGTGTTCCTCAACAAGGAGACCACAGACTCACCCCAAGAAGCTTTCTTAAAACACATGTGCCCATAAAAAGGAACAAAGTACTGATCCATGCCACAAGATGAATGAATGTGAAAAACATTCTGTTAAGTGAAAGTAGTCAGACACAGAAGACCACATATTGCTTGACTCCATTTATAAGAAAGGTCCAGAAAAGACAAATCCATAGAGACAGAAAGATTAGTGTTTGCCTAGGGCTGGGGGTGGGAATGGGGAATGATGGCAAAAGGGCACAAGGCTTCTTTTGGGGGCGATGGAAATGGTTTAAAATAAGATTGTGGTGTTGGTTGTACAAGTCTGTAAATATACTAGTAATCATTGAATTGTGCTCTTAAAATGGGTGGATTTTATGGTATGTGAATTATACCTTAAGAGAGCTTTTTAAAAAAATGCATGGATCTATCATTACCCCCAATTTGATAGTCCTGGTTGGGGAGAAAGGAGAACGTGTATTCTGAAAGAAACTCCCCCAGCTTGTTCTTATACCTACCTCCCTGTCCCCAAATGAGAACACTTGCTACTCTCATAGTTATCCATGGGCCAGTGCATGGGCCACCCTTGGGAGCTTGTTGGAAATTCAGAATCTCAGACCCCTCCCCAGAACTGTGATTTGTGGTTTGAAGTCTGAGAGCACATTTAGGTTTGAGCACACTGCTCTAGAAAACCCTGCAAATGAGAGTCATGCCCTCTCGAGGCCACTTCCCTTTCTGCTCTAGAAATCCAGCATTTGAGATGTGGAGTCCTTTCTCTGAGAACATTTCTGCCTTCCTGAAACCAGGTACTAGGAAAAAAAACAAAAAACTTCTATTCAAATGAGGGTCATTCATTTCTGGCTGTAAACAACACTAATTGCTGTTGCCTTCCTGCCTCAAAGCCGGGACCAGAAGATTTTTATATGAGGCTGCAATCAAGAGTGCGATACCAGGAGCAATTATAATTGCAGCCTTCACCTCCCTTTCATTGGAGAATCCAAATGCCCATGTACTATAGCTGAGAGGCCTCCTCCAAATCTGTCCTGTTGGTAAACTACTCCCACTGGTCTTTCTCTAAGAAATCCCATTTAGCACAAATATCAGATGGTTGGCACCGTGCAGTGGAAAACAACCCAAACATGAGCAACACTTCCGTATTTTGATGCTGCAAAGTGAATTTTACAGCAGGTGCCTGATTTCTAATTGGTCTGGTTCTGTTCTGGAGGATAAGCAGAAATTGTGTGTTGGAGGGGGCTTTAAAGACTTTACCCGCACAATCTGTTAATTAGAGAAGCTAAAGGCTGCCTTCTTCCCAAAAGATAATGGCCTTGAACATTGGCCTTAGGCATCTATCTACATGATACACAATTTCTTTACAATTTTTACTCTAAAACATGAGATATCATTTCAATTGTGTTAAAGATTTTGAATATCATGCTTCAATTATTTAAAAAATCAATTATGTTCTATTAGCATGATCCCATTTGTTAGGGAAGTCATTTAAAGAGTCCAGTCCTGCCATTACTCAAGGTGGCAATCTGTCCTGGGGTTCATACCCACCTTTCTTTGGCCCCATTAGGCTTTCATTTTAGTCATTTCTCTCCTCATCAATACTGCCTCCAAAAGAGGGGCAAGAGAATGGAAAGACTATCAAAGTTCAGTGACTTAGGCTTTATTCCTTTGGAGGTCTGGGGACAAGAGTTGGAAATATTTCAGTTTTTCATGTGATACTCCTCGTGTCAGAGAAGTCAAGCTCACAAGGGGATCTGATATAAAATGGCAGGTGATTTTGAGCCAAGTTAAAATATTTGAACACTTTAGAGATTAATACATAAGAACAATCATGCACTCTTTCCAATAGTGGAATTATACAGAATTTTGTAAACACTCTGCAAATTGCTTTTTTTAATAAATTGCTTTACCTATGGTTGATGTAAGAAGAGAAAGAAGAATGGATTGATGACCTCTGGGGATCTCAGGCCCAAGATCTAGAGACACAACCTGGAAAGGGGAAGAAAGGGAGGGTAGGGTCTGGAGCTAGGACAGAGTGATCCTGGCTGACCATTTGTAGACATCAGAGGAGACAGCTCCACACAGTAACCAGAGTCAGGCTCAGACCAGGTCAATCCCCAGTGATTTAAGAGCCTTATGATATTTTCCATACACCAAGAAAAGCACAAGCTATGCCTCTCATGGCGAAAGTTTTGAAGAAATATACACTTGAACTATGATGTTGAATGAATGAAAGTTCTTGCAGCCTAGATTCCCATTGCTAGCCATTAGAGCCATTTCTATCAGGGTCTGACTATACCGCTATCTACCTGTCATTATGAACAACCATATTTTTATTTTTATTTTCATTTTCATTTTTATTTTTTGAGGTACTGGGGGCCAGGGATTGAACCTGGGACTTCATGTGGGGGAAGCCGGCACTCAGCTACTGAGCCACATCAGCTTGCATGAGTTGGTTTTTTTATTTGTTTTGCTTGTTGTTTGGTTTTTTTTGTTTTTGTTTTTTCAGGAGGCACTGGGAACCAAACCCAAAACCTCCCATGTGGGAGGCAGGCACAAATCCACTTGAGCCACATCTGCTCCAACCATATTTACCTATGGGAATCTCTCCCATATATCTCAGCAATTACCAAAAATAAAAATAATAACTACATTCAAACTACAGCAGCCTTGGGTGATGTCTTAGTTTGTCAGGTCTGCTATGACAAACACCTCAAACTGATTGGCTTAAATAACAGGAATTCATTATCTCACAGTTTTGGAGGCTAGAGGTCCAACATCAACTTATTGCCAAATCATGCTTTCTCCAAAGAGTCCATTATGTTCTGGTGATGGCTTTCTGGCAATCCTCCAACACATGATGATCTATCTCTTTGTGTCTCCTTTTCTGGAGACACAACTGACTAACTGCATTTGAATTTCCTCTGCTTATATGGACTCTCATCATATAGGATTAAAGCTCATCCTGATTCAATTTGACCTCATCCAAATAGGAATTTTGAGGGTCCTATTTACAAATGAGTTCACACCCACAGGACCAGGGGTTAGGACCTGAACATGCCTTTGCAGGGGACATGATTAAACCCACCATCAAAACATGCTTGTTTCATGAGCAGGGTTAGGTGATGTGTCCCACTTTAGGCTTATTTTCCTGAATGAAAGTCTGCATATTACAGTCTGGAGCTATATAATATTATATATCTGACAAATGGAACCCATGACTAGAAAAAAAAAGACAACAGCTTGATAATTTATTTGCATCCTGTCATTTCTCCAAGGTTAAGTGGGTTCGGTGGCACAAAGCAGCAGAAAACATTGTGGGGAAACATCTGCTGTTTTCTCCATGCTGAAGGCAAGAAGGAGTGTGCTGATTGGTGACTAAGCTTGTTTGTCTCAGAAGTGGTATATGTTATCATTCACCTTGCCATTGAAATCACCCTGCTGAGAAGGCAAAGGTCAGAAGTCTGTGGATCCTTCCAACTTGGCCCAGAGACAGTGTTCAGGTTATGGTTGGTCACAGCAACTCACACTTGGGACAGTTCCCTTAACCAGACATAATGTAGGTGGGGGTCGGGGGGACATCAGCACCACTTGGCAATTGATGGAGCTATTTGGCAGGTCATGAGAGTGTCCGCAGAGAAACCCAG
>JAQZBX010039521.1:0-23053 GCA_029593785.1 Cabassous unicinctus
AATCCCACCTCCCTCCCAGGCCCCGGCAACCAGCAGCCGTCTGTCTCTACAGATTTGCCTCTTCTGGACGTTGCCTAGAAGTGGAATCACACAATTTGTGGTCTTTTGTAACTTGCTTCTTTTACTTAGCATAATGTTTTCAAGGTTCATCCATGTTCTGTCACGTATCAATACTTCCTTCTGTTTTATGGCTGAATAATACTTCATTGTTTGGATAAACTACATTTTGTTTATTGATTCATCAATTGGACATCTGGGTTGTTTCCACTTTTTGGCTATTATGAATAACGCTGCTATGAACATCCATGCACAACTTTCTTGGGAGACATATGTTTTCAATTCTTTTTGGTATATACCAAGGTGTGAAATTACTGGGTCATATGGTAACTCTATGTTTAACTTTCAGAAAAACTACCAAACTGTTTCCGAAGTAGCTGCACCATTTTACATTCCCACCAGCAATGTATGAGGACTCTAAATTCTCTGTATCATCACCAATACATGTTATTTATCTGTTTTGTTCATTATAGCCTTCCTAGTGGGTGTGAAATGGTATTTCTTTGTGGTTTTGATTTGCATTTCCCTAGTGACTAATGATGTTAAGCATCTTTTCATGTGCTTATTGGCCATTTGTTTATCTTATTTAGAGAAATGTCTATTCAAATCCATTGCCCATTTTTTCATTTGGTTGTTACTCTTTTTTATTGCTGAGTTGTAAGTGTTCTTTATATATTCTGAATACTAGATTCTTATCAAACCTACGTTTTTCAAGTATTCTGTCCCATTCTCTTGGTTGTTTTTTCACTTTCTCGATAGTGTCCTTAGAGGAACAAAAGTTTTTAACTTTGGTGAAGTCCAATCTCTCTCTCTCTATACTTATTCTTGTTGCTGGTGCTTTTGCTATCACATTGAATCTTGATCCCTCCCTCCACCATCTTCCCCGTCTTAGTCAACAGCATGTAACTAAGAGCGGTTATTCCTCCTGTTGCTTCAATGAAAACCTTGGAGTCATCCTGGCTCCTCTCCTTCTCTCACGCCGCTCATCCTCCACTAGCAAATCCTGTTGTCTCAATCTTCAAAATGCATGCTGAATCCAACCACACAAACCCTCCATGGCTACCACCTAGTACAAGTCACTAGTAGCTCTTTTTGACTTTTACTAAGGCTTCTTGCTTCTACCCTGGTGCCCTGACAAGGCTCTCTCTTCTCCATACAACAGCCAGGGTGATCTCTTAAAACTCACAGCAGAACACGTCACTCCCCTGCTCACAAACTCCCAATGGCTCCTTATCTTATGGAGAATAAAACCCCAGGTCCTCACATGGGCTTATGAAGGCAGATGTGGTCCGGCTGTGGGGCCCGCCAGGACTCCCCCCGCCCCATTCTCCTCTCACCCCCTGCACTCTGCTACAGTGGCCCCAAAGAGGCTCCTGCCTCAGGGCCTTTGTGCCTTCTGTCCCCTGCCCACACCCTCTACTCCGTGATGGCTACACCCTGCACTCCCTCCTTTCCCAGGGGTCTCTGTCCAGCTGCCAAGGCAGGAGCAAGGCCTGCCCTGTCCATTCTATCGAAAACACTTGCCCAGTTAGTGTCTCCTCACCCTAATCCTCCTTCTTAGCACTCACCATCACCTGATGCTTGTACATTTGTTTTCTGGTTTATTGATTCCCTTCACTAACAGGTAAGCTTCCTGAGAACAGGGAGCTTTGTCCATTGCTCTAGGGCCGGGACGACCCCCGGCCTGCTGCCTGTTTCTGTACATAAGGTTTTACTGGAATGCAGCTGTGGCCATCCACTTTCTGCCATGGTCTGTGGATGCTTTCACCTACAGAGGCAGCGGTGCGGAGCTGAATGAGACCGTAGGGCTGACAAAGCCCAAGTTTAACCATCTGACCCTTCACGGAGAAAGTTTGCTGACCTCTGTTTTGGGGCCTACAAAGGCATATGGTAGAAGCATTGAACACACTTGTTCCGTGAATGAATGAATGAAAGGGTGGAAGGAAGAAACACAGAAGTGGGGTCAAGAAATGTTACATCAAAAGGGCATTTGCATAGTTACTAGGTTGATTAGTGTAGCAAAATAGTAGCAGCAGGGGTGAAGTGAGCTTGATAAAACCCACATATAGATCAGAGATATTTTATAATCCTGTTTTCCATAAACTTGAGAATACAACGTATTTTCTTTGACATGATGGGAGGAAACTGCTGAGATGAGTATCAGCTCATGTAGAAGTAAAACTTGATTATAAGGAAGTAGAACTTGATCATTAGGGGGACGTCAGTCCAAACAAACAGAACGTGCATATAGTCAAAAACTCTTGCTCCAGAAACATGAAAGGGACGGTTTGCTTTCTTCTAATTCTTTAAATCATTCAGGCCATTGTTTTGATTTTCCATTTCCCCTCGTGCACAAACACAGTCTTCTTTTAAGATTTCGGGTACTCACATTGTAATAATTGTAAACAGAGGAAACTTGAGAGGCTTAATGTCAGTGTTACCAACAGCGCTTTAGCTCAAACATCTGTAAATGCCAGTGAAATCAGAAAACACGTCCCTTTTGATGACGCTCCTGTTTGTTGAGACCACTAATTCTGCCAGCATGAGAGAGAGGGGGAAGCAGCAGCACTCACAAAGGAAAAGGTAAGAGGTCGCATTCTAGATGGTACCCAGCAGCCACGGAAGGCTTGAGCGGCCCAGGCCGGAGCCCCAAGCTCTCTGCTGCTGCAGGGTGAGAGGCCCACCCTGAGCCCGCAAATGTCTTCTGTGGTAATCCCTTTGAATCTGCTCTTCAAACTTTTTTTTTAAGATTTTAAATTTTTATCTATCTTTCCCCACCCCCTCATTGTTTGACTTGCTGTGTCTGTTCGTCTTCTTTGTATCTTTAGGAAGCACCAGGAACCGAACCCAGGACCTCCAACATGGCACAGAGGCGCCTCTGTTCCCTGCGTTGTTGTGCTCTCATTATGTTTTTCCTCGTGTCTCTTGTTGCATAATCTCGTCGCATCAGCTTGTCACGCCTGCCCGTGGCGCCAGCTTGCCGTCCTGCTCGTTCTCTTTAGGTGGCACCAGGAACCTCTGCTTCTTGCTTTGTGGTGTCTCTCATTATGGTTTTTTTTCTTCTTGTGTCTCTTCTCACGTGATCTTGGTGTATCAGCTCGCCACGCCTGCCCATGGTGCCAGCTTGCTGTCTTCTTTAGGAGGCACTGGGAACCGATCCACGGACCTCCCACGTAGTAGGCGGGAGCCCAATCGCTTGAGCCACATCTGCTTCCCTCTCCAGACTTTTTTAATGTTCATCTGCAACACTGGTTCTCAAGAGATCCAGCTTCAAAAGCATTCACAAAGTCTCCCTCACCTTGCTGTCTGACAAGCTTCTCGAGTTTCCGAGAGTTTAATGAGGAACAAAGTCAGGGAAAGGGCTGCTTGGAACCTCAGGCCCCTAGTCCTTTCCTTCTCTTGGCGACTCTTTTGGATGGATAGACAATCATGGATAAAATCCCTCACTCACAGAAGGAAAATAAGCAGCAGAGATTTAAATTAGAGAATGTCACGATTCGCCCAGCTTCAAAATGACTATTAATAAAGATTTTGCTCTCTCCCAAAGTCCGATAATTGTCATGCATTGCCAACCCCCACCTCCGAAATCCTCTTTAATACCCTCCTCCAAACAGGAGGGGTTGAAAGTCACCCTCCTCCAGCCCCGGCGAGTCTGAAAAGCTGCCGCCTACCATCTCCTTCTCTGGAGCCCAGGGGCCCTGAGAGGGCGCGTGAGCATCTGTGCCCAGGAGAGTGGGGGCACGGTGGCACAGCGGGCGCCTGTGAAGGTGAACACTGCAGCTTTCCCGGCAGCCACGCCACCCTATCTGAGGACACAGAACTTAGGCGTGTCTCATGAGGACACTCGAGATCTACTGACAAAAGATGCCACGAGAGAGCCAGGGTTAAACAATGTAAGAGGGCTGCCTTCAACCTCACCTTGTCCTGAGCACTGAGTAAACCAAGCTTGACCACTGATGAAACGTTTGTTCTTTGCTTAACCACACACCTCTTTGTTCATCTGTAGGAAGTGATTTAGCTGGATTGCTTTTCCAGAATCCAGGCACAATTTGTGATGTGGACGTTGTTGGCAGAAACTTGCAAAAATGGACAGAAAGGTCGTGAGACCACCTTCAAGTTATAAAACCAGCTGTGTTTCCCAAACAGTCTATTCTTGCTCTGGTAGTATATGAAAAGAACCCCACAGAGAGGGAAGGTGGTCCGAGAGGGTCTCCCAAGCCTGATGGAAGCAGTGAATCAATGTCCCTTGTGAGTGCCTCCTATGAGCTGAACACCGACTTCTTGCTTCCTAAGTCAGAGCGTCCGCTGTGAACACGTGGAAGGTCCCTTAACACTCCTCCATCTGCCTTCCAAACACCCCGACTGTTTAGGTGCACTCGGGAACTCCTAACAGAATTCACAGAAAGCAGTCAAGGGACTTCCACAAGTGCCTTACTGGGAAGCATGGATTTATCTTCCCAGCTGCTCTGGCCTGAATAATTAAGCCAGGGTTTCTCAGTCCTGTGGCCTCTCAGGGAATCTGACCGAGCCCAGAGAATCTGGGTACAATATTTGTCGATCAGAACCAAGCCCACCTTGCCCAGAGCTCCAAAGGCTTTGTCCTCTGGTCACTTCCCAGCGTGGGAACTGATGGTGGTGGGTTGCCACAGGTGTGCGGTCTCTGGCACCCCTCTATGGTCTGGGGGCACGCTCTTGGTTCCCAGGGGTGTGTGTGTGTGCTTTGGAGCAATGACACTCTGTCAGACCTCCCCAGGCTCCAGACCTGGGAGGGCCCGGGACCTTCACCCCTGCGGGGCCGAGGACAGACAGGGAGCTAAGGGCCGAGCAAAGGCAAGTGGGCTGGTAAATTATACGAGGACACTAGTATAAAACAGTTTACATTAGTTTCATGCTGGACTAGTGTGAGCTGCTTTGTGCAGTTTTAGAATATTCTGCTTCTATACTTTAAAATCTCAGGTCGGCAGCACGTGGAACAAGCTCTACATGGATTTAAACAAGAGAAATGTTCTTCTACCGAATAATGTGGGCTTCAATTCTGTCAGCCACTTTTTATTTCAGGATCTAAAGCAAGAAAATACCAAATGCATGTCCTAAAATGTAGCCCATACCCTTTAAATCACATTCACAGGATGTTTCTCTCTCGAGCACACCCTAAGTTACCGGAGTTTGAAAATTCACAACGACCCCACAGGGGGCTGCACTGGCTTTCCTCTTTGCAAATACGCGCCCACGACTCTCCTTTGTGTGCTTCCTGGCTCCTTCACTCCAGCTCTAAAATGACTTCTCGAGTCTAGAAGGAGTTCCAACTGCAGTGACTCCTAATCGGCTTGTATCTTGCTTAGCATTTGTGCTCAGCAGTGCTTCTGGGACCCTCCGCGGTTCTAGCCACTTCATCTTCATTCACACCCCTGCTGGTCTTGGCAGCCAAGAGAAGCAGCAGAGGTGGAGAGAAGAGGAGAGAGCGAGCGTCTGCAGGTCAGCCCTAACTGGCTTGTCTGTTCCTAACCAAACTTTAGCCGAGTCATTCCAAGTGCTAATTTATGTAGACCTCTACAACAGGAAGAGAGTGAAAAAGAGACTGCAGAATCACAGCAATGCAGTCCGCAGGTGATGCAATTATATATCGCCACCTCTCTGCCACACTCGCATTAAACAGCCATATTTAAACCTAAAACAATGGCGCAGAGGCGGCGTCTACATGCCTCTAAGAGGACAGCGCTTGTTCAAAAATCAGATCCGCATCTCAGAAGCTGTCTGTAAAGGCCACAACTACCGAAGACAGGAAGACAGGCTTAGAAAGAACACAACTCTACTTTCTTCTCATTCCTCTTCTGTTTCTGTAACTGAATCCCACCAGAAGTTCTAAAAGGGCAATAAAAGCGGGTGTTTTTATTTCCCTTCAGGTTCCCATTGGCTGTTTAAAATAAGAGCTCTACAAAACACTGCGGATGAGAGGCTCTTCTCTGTCTCTTCTCCCTTGGACTGAATTTGGAAGAATTTAGAACTCTTCAGAAAACTTACAACTACCTACATACACTCAAGAAATGATGGGAGTTTGGGTCGGTGTAAGCCTGAAAATTACTTAAGAAGAAACTATGAACTCTAGATCACCCAGTTTTGTGCAACAGGCTCCATTTAAATTCTGTGCCGTACATTCCACGTGTTCCCTGAGCACCTACTCACCACCGCGCCCTCGCTGAGATTTTACTCATCTAGAGTAACACCTGGGATGAGATCCAAAAGAGCCGAACCACGGTGAAGACTTGGGCTCTAGAATCCCAAGTCTGGGTTTGAATCCTGGCCCCGCCGTTTTCGGGCTGCCACTTTGGGAAAGCCTTTTCGTCTCTCGGGCTGAGCTTCCTCAACGGCAGATGGTGACGGGTAGCTGGTGACTCACGGCGTCAAGGCGGGGCTCGAACGAGACTTGAAAGCTAAAGCTGCCGTCAGGACACTGCCTAGCCAGTCTGGTCACGACGATGACATTTATTATTAAAGATCAACCCAGCCGTAAAGTGGAGGCTATACTCTCGGGTAGTCGGATAAAAATAATGCTTCACCTTCAAAATGACAAATGTTTGAAAAACGAGATTTCCCACACTCTGCTTCTTGGTCACGTGTGATAAAAATGGTAGCGTGTGGGTCAGCCACGAGCTAAGGCATCACGTGTCTCTCGACTGACAGGTGGCTCTGCCCATAATCGGGCTGGGCACCAGAGCACAGAAAGCATTTGTGGTTTTTATGCCGTAAGCGCTATAAAGTAAGACAGTAAAAAATAAACTATAACTTCAAATTAATCCTTCTGTGCCAACTAGCTGTAAAATATTTAGAGCACACGGGCTGGTTTTAGTGACGGAGCTTTGTCCTTTACCGTATTGTGGCTGCGGTGGCTGGGTTCCACGATGCCATCTGCTTCTGACACTTGGTCTCATTAGCACGACTGTTTTTATTGATACACGGTAATGCTCCTCATACATCTTAGCTAAGCATTATTTATTGTAGCTCTATATACAACAATATTAACACAGTCAGGCACCACGATCCGCACTTGAGGGCATCATTAAAATCAGCCAGTGTTCAGCGAGAGATTTAATGATGGATTTAATAGTATTAAATGAGAAAAAATGCCCTTGGCTTTACATTCTCATTTAAAAACATATAAAAGAGCAGTAATGCAGGCAGTTATACTCTCAAAGCTTTTGCTTTAAATCACAGATGGCAACAGGAGGCCGTGGCTCTGTGCTCACACCCCACTCACCCCGACCGAGGCAGAAGGGCCACGCTGGGTCACCATTAGCAAACTGCCAGCAAACTGGACTCTTTAAATCAGAGGCCAGTGCCTGCCAGGCTCAAGCACCAAGGGGAGACGACAAGCCAGAGTCTTCTCTAGGTGTTCTCTGGAGGCTGCCTTCTCTGGGTGGCTGGAATCCCGTGTTTCAACCTCACCGGACGGTGCCAGTCCTCCAGTGCGCAGTGGCAGGCGGTGTACTCTGCTTTCTTAGAGCACAGCGTTAAGGCAGCGTGCGTCCTCCTGACCAGCTCCTCTCGGACCCCCGCCCTTTGCCATAGGTGGGTCATAAATTTCTGTTTCAAAACACATCATTGAGTCAACCAAGTATCAATGCCCAGTGATGTACATCCTGAAGAGATCAGAGCAGAGAGACCATCAGGCTGGATTTCAAATTTGGGCAGAGACAGTTTTGGCAGAGCAGGAAAAACTCTTGGATTTTAGTGAGAGCTTGAGTTTGAGCTTGCTGTGTTTGTCTTCGTTCTGCACACTTGGGCCAGGTACCCTCTGAGTCTGTTTCCTCAAATGGGTGTAATAATGGCTGTCTCCTAGAGCTGTTGCGCTAATTAAATGAAGAACATATATAAAGTGCTTAGTGCCAAGCCTGGCATTAATAACTGTAATAAGCAGTTGTTTAGGACCCAGTCCACCATGACTGCTTTCTTTTCTAGAAAAAGTGTGATCAGGATGCCCACACGCCTGGCCTCTCTCTCAACTTCCATCCAGGGCTCTCTGGGTACCAGCTGGGATGGGTGTGCAACAGTCAACCAGAATTCAGGAATTCCTTTAGGATCTTCTTTTTCTCCATCCTTTTTCTCATCTTCAATCTTGGCCTTTTCTTTCAGTTCTCCGAAATTTCATCTTCTTCATCTGGTTTCCACTCACCTTCTTCTTCCGAAGGTTAATAAGTTGCACTGAAGATCTCAAATCGCTTATCAAACAGAGGCTGATAGAGAGCAGCGTAGCTTCTTTCAAGATCATGAACTTCCTCATAGAAATTGGCCTCCATCTGAGCTCTTCTCACCTCCACCATCAAGAGAGTTTCGTTTGGAAATGCTGTCAGACGGGTCCTGTGAGGAAGGAGCTGGAAGAGGTACTGTTCAGAGTCTGATGTTGCTTCCATGAAGAGACAACGGCCCCCGCTGAGGCCCTGCCACACTTTTTTAGCGCTTGTCAGGAAAAATAAACATCAGTAGCAGAAGCGCAGGCTCTGCAAATTAAAAGATAGCTACAAAATGATCTTCTTTGCATTTTAAAGCAAATTATAGAATCATTCAACTAATTTCAACAATGGAAGGCATGTGGATCCACTTAGAATTTCATGCACATGGATGCTGCGGATGATGCCTAAAAGTAGATCCTTGGTGGCAGCGCACACAAAATAAATGCAAAGTGATTGCTCATCAGAAAACACGAAAGTTCCCATTGGAAATTCTCTTGCCTTCCAACAAAATGACTACTCAAGCATTTAGCAAGCTGCCTTAGAAAATACTGCAAGCTAATGTTTCTTGTCCAAAAATGTTTGTAAGGCACAGACCAGGGAAAAAATGTGGCAGCACCCTCCCATTCTGAGCCCTCCTAAGAGCCGATACAGAAAATGAAGTGCCACAAGGGCTGCCTAAAACATGACTAAGAAACTTGTCAATGTGGAAACGATAGTGTCTGATAATAGCACCAAAAACAAAACAACCAAAATCTTGTTAATAGAACTACCATATGCTTTCCAACACCTAGACACATTGGGCCAAATGTTTTTGGAGTTTTTGAATGAAATACCCTAAATAGAACCTACTGCGATGAGAGATGAGAGATGGAAGATTTTCCTCCCTGAGAAGTATTTATGCATCTGAGGATGTACTGCTTCCTTTATTGAAGACAGTTTCCTTTTACAATTTCTTATCAACATCCCCTCAGTGGCTACAGAATTCAACGTGGTTCTCAAGCTGGGGCAATGTCTGGAGACAGTTTTGGTGCTGCTGGCATCCGAGGGTAGAGCCCAGGATGCTGCCAACATCCTCAGTGCACAGGACAGTGTCCCACAACAATCACCTGGCCCCAAATGGCAATAGTTCTGAGGTGGAGAAACACGATAAGCTTACAACCCAGCAATTCTACTCTGAGGTATTTACTCAAGATAAATGGAAACATATGTGCACACGTAGACTCATACACTACAGGAGCTTCATTTTTAGTGGCCCAGAATTGGAAGTGCAAATATCCATTGACAAATGAATAATGGATAAACAAATTCTGATGAATCCATTCAGTGGAATACTATTCAGCAAGAAATATGCAAAACACGGGTGAGATATGCAAAGCATTTGAAATACGCAAAACATGGATAAATCTCAAAAATATTTTGGTGACTGAAAGAAGCCACAAAGACGACATATTGATTGATTCCACATGTGATATTCTAGCACTGGCAAGACTAAAGTGATTGCCTTGGGAGCGTGAGAGCTGCGGGTCCTGTTTTTCTCATATGGCGATCCAAATGTTCCAGTACCATTTTCTAAAAAGACTGTCTTTCGTCCCATTACTTTACCTTGGGAAATGTGTTGAAAATCAGTCAACTGCAGATATGGTTTTTTGGTGGATACCTTTATCAAACTGAAGGAGTTTCCTTATATTTCTGGTTTGATAAAAGTTAATATATATTCAGTTTTCTCAAATGCTTTTTCTGCATCTATTAAAATTATCGTATGGTCTTCTCTTTTATTTTGTTAATATGAAAAAAATTACATTGAATGATTTTTGTAAATTAAACCTTCCTTCAATATATAATTTCTACTTCATTATGATATGACCCTTCTTATGTGTTTCTGGATTTGATTTGCTAAGATTTTGTGAAGGATTTTTGTGTCTATGTAAATGAAGTATACTATAGTTTCCTGTTTGGTTCTGATATCAGAATAATGCTGGCCTCATAAAAGTACTTGGGAAGTATATACTCCTCTTTTGTTTTCTGAATAATTTTGTACATAATTTTGTTTCATGTAATGTAATGTAAAATCTTCTTTAACTGATGGGCAAAATTTATCAGTGAAGCCACTGGAGCCTGAGTTTTCTTTGGGAATTTACAAACTCCATTTCTTTAATGCAAAGAGACTATGTCAGAGTCTCTATTTTTGGAGGGTAGGGGTGGGAAGGACAGATTTGGTCATTTTTATCTTCAAATAAATGTGTACATTCCATCTGGCTGCTGAATCTATTGGCATAAATTTCTCATAAGCTCCTTATTATTCTTTTGACACCTGTAAGATCTGTGGTGAATCCCCTCTTTTATTGCTGGCATAGTTTGTATTTTTCTCCCTTTTTCTCTTGATTCTCACTTAGAAGGCTATCAATTTTATTGATCATTTTAAAGAACTGGCTTTAGATTTAATAAATTTCTATAGAGAAAATCTGTCCATTTTATATTTCAATGAGTTTTGCTCTTATCATTATTACTTTCTTCCTTGTATCTCCTTTTGATTTAATTTACTCTTCCTTAGATTCTTAAGGTGGAAATTTGGACATCTGATTCTCAGCCTTTCTTCCTTTCTAACATAAACATTTAGAGCTATACATTTTCCTCTAAGCTCTGCTGTGACACTTCATCCCACAGATTTTTATATATCTTTATTAGATACAAAATATGTTCTAATTTCTCTTGCGATTTTGTCTTTGACTCATGGGCAATTTAGAAATGTGTTGTTTAATTTCCCAAATATTTGGGGATTTTTTTCTAAGTCAATTCTGCTTTGTTCAGAGAACATATTCTATATTATTTCAATCTTTCAAAATTTAAGAGTTGTTTTATGGCCCAGCATATGGTCTATTTTATCAAATACTCCATGTGCACTTGATAAAAATCACTGGGTGTTTGACTTTTGGGTGTAGCTAATAGGATTATTTAATGCAGAACTATTGGGTGCCAGGTCAATTAGATTAAGTTGGTTGATAGTGCTTTAAGTTCATCTATGGTCCTACTGATTTTCTGTCTACTTGTTCTATCAAATGATGAGAGTGGAGTGTTGAATTCAACTAAAATCATGAATTTGTTTACTTTTCCTAGCAGTTCTAGCAGTTTTTGTTTCATGTAATGTTAAGCCCTTCTATTAAATATACACATACTTAGGGCTGTTATGTAATTTTGACTACGTGACCATTTTATCCTTGTAAAATGTACCTCTACATCTCTAGTGGTAGTATCTCTCCTGAATTCTATATTATCTGATATTAATATAGGCCCTCTACCTTTCTTTAGATTAATATTTGCATTTATTTTCTGTCATTTTACTTTACTTATTTCGGTATTTATATTTAAAATAGATTTCTTGTTGTGGTAGTTTGAGGATTTTGTAGACTCCAGAAAATCATGTACTTAGGGCTAAACCGTTCCTGTGGGTGTGAACTGAGTGTAGGTGGGACCTTTTTTGATTTAGATTACTTCGGTGGTGCATGGCCCAGGGTGGATCTTAATCCTCTGACTGGAGCCCCTTATAAATGGGATGAATACAGAGACACAGAGAGAAAGCCCCAGGAGGAGAGAGGAAGCCATGGAAGCCAGAAGCTGAGAGCAACAAACCTGGAAGAGAAGGAAGAGACCAGCAGATGCCTCCCTGTGCCTGGCCATATGAGAGAGGAGTCCGGGATCACCAGCAACCAGACTTCAGGGAGAAAGCATCGCCTGATGATGCTTTGATTTGGACATTTTTCTCAGCCTTGATATTGTAAGCTTACAAACTAATAAATCCCTACGGTAAAAGCCAATCCATTTCTGGTATATTGCATTTTGGCAGCCTCATAAACTAAAACACTTGTAGACAGCACATAGCTGCTTTCTGCTTTTATTATATCCACTCTAATGATTTTTGCCTTTTAATAAGAATAATTGTTCAGGTCATTTACATTTAATGTAATTATTAATATGTTGGGTTTAAGCCTACCATTTGACAGTTGTTTTGTATTTGTCCTGTTCTTTGTTCTTTTTTTTCCCTTTTTTCCTTCCCTCTTTTATATTAATTGAATCTTTTCTGAATTTTAGTTTTCTCCATTATTGGCTTATTCATGATGCCTCTTTAATTTTTAAGTGACTGCTCTTAGGTTTACAAGATGCACCGTTATTTTATCACAGTCTTATCATCAAGTAATATCATATCACTCCACTTTCAATGTAAGAACTTTACAACGGCAACTTCTGTTTCCCCTTCCAGGCCTTTGTCCTATTGTTGTCATTCATTTTACTTTTCCATAGCTTATAAACCCTTCAGTAACTTGTTATCTTTTTGTTCTAGACTTCCAATTATCTTTAAAATAAAACTAAAAATAAGAAAAACTATTTTATATTCCCTAATATATATATATATATGATTCAAGGAGTTCTTCATTCTTTTCTATAGCTCCAAGGTTTCATCTGGCATTATTCTCCTTAAGAATGAAGGATTTCCTTCTAATATTTCTCGAGTACAACGTTTTTGGCAATGAATTTTTGCTTATTGGGAAAAGTATTTACTTTGCCTTTATTTTTTAAAGATATTTTTTGCTGTATATAGATTTTTTTTCTTACAACACTTAAAGATGCCATTCCACTGTGTTCTTATTTGCACTGCTTCTGCCAATAACGGTGTAGTCATCTTGTTACGTTTGTTCGCCCTTGTGTAGTGTTCCCTTTTTTCTCCAGCTGTTTTAAAAGTTTCTCTGTCACTAATTCTCAGCATTGTGAGTAGGAGGTGCTGTGCTGTGGTGCTCTATGTTTATTCCACTTGGCGTTTGTGGATTTTCCTGCATCTGTAAGTTTGGAGTTTTAATCAAATATGAAAGACTTGCAGCCATTATTTCTTCAACGTATTTTTTTTTTCTGCCTTTTCCTCTCCTTTTGAGATGCCAGTTACACATACATTAGACCCCTGGATATTGCTCCACAGGTCACCGTGGTTCTGTTCTTGCCTTTTTTGCAGACTTTTTTCCTCTTCTTGGTTCATTTTGGATCGTGTTTCTGTATATGTCTTGAACTGCATTGATTTTTTTCTGAAGTGCCCAATTTGCTGTTGTCTGTCCAATGAATTTTAAATTTCAGATAGACTTTTTCAGCTCAAGAAGTTCTATTTTTATGTCTTCAATTTCTTTCTTATGGTGTTCATCTTTTCCTTCAAATCTCCGAGTCCTTGAGTCCATTTATAGTTGTCATAGAGCCTTTGTCTGATAATCCCATCATCTTTTTCATTTCAGGATCTGTTTGTATTGATCAATTTTCCTTTTGTTATGGCTTACCTTTTCCTCCTTCTTTGTATGTCTAATAATTTGGATTAGATGCTTAACATTACGAACGTTAAATAATGTTCCTTTTTTTCTTTCTTTGAAGATCGGTGAAGTTTGTTCCGTCAGGCAATTAGGTTATCTGTGGATCAGGTTATCTTATCAAGTGTTATTTTTAAAATTTGTTGGGGTGGGTTTAAAGTTGCCTTTACTTGAGGGTTATTTTAGCTTTAATACTATGGCATGACCCTTCTGGTGTCTCTACTTAATGCTCTGGGTTGTTAATGAGGGCTCTTCATTATGGCTTATAAGAATTCAAATGTATTCTCACCCTATGTGAGCTTTGGGAAATGTTTGGCTTAGCTCCATGGTAGTTTTTTTTTTCTTTTTCTTTTTTTTTGGCATGGCCTTGTGGAGTGTCACATTAAACATGCAAAGATTAGTATTCAGCCAAAAACTCAAGAGCTTCCTTTGCAGATTACTGGAGATTTTTCTCTGAATGCATCCACTTTTGTGTTCTGCTGTGCAAATTCCAAATGCCTAAGTCTCTCCAAACTCTGGTTTCTTTTTCTACAATTCAGTGAGACTTCTAGGTTCTGCATGGAAGCTCTCTCTCTGCACTGTGCTCTAGAAAGTGGCTCTGAGTATAAATTTGAGGTGACTACAGAAATCATCTAATTTATTTCCCTTCTTATAGGATCACAATTCTGTAGCTATTTTCCAATTTCTGAAAAACGTTATGTTGTATATTTTGTTCAGTTTCCTAGTTGTTTATGTCAGGAGGGAAAATTATATATCATTTATTCCTTCATCAGAAGAAGCAAAGTAATTGTTAAAAAGTGCAAACTTAATGATGTCATACTCCAGCTTAAAATCCTTCAAAGCAGACTCATAATTTCTTGTTTTTAATGGGATATTTTTGAAGTGCTAAATTTATAATCAGAAGGGGTGCTGGACTAACAGGCAAAAGCAGCATGTTCAAGAAATCAGGGACCTCTGCCATTGCCAAACTCTTTGGCTTATCTTTTTGGATTTCATTCCATTCACCTCCTCATTTCCCACAAACCTTTATTCCTGAAGTCTCAATGCCTCTGCAATGCTGTTTCCCTTGCTTTCACTACCGTTCCTCTTTTGTTCACCTGGAAATTTGCTCTTCTGCCCTCCATTAACTTTTCCTCCATCTACACAGCACTTTGTACCTCATTTGGCATCCTCCTGATGGCAATGAAGCATTATTATTTTCTTAAGATTGCCTCCTCTTATAGACTAGATTTTTAAGGAAGTGAGTGAAAAATAAGAGCTATGTTATAGAAAAATTAAGTCAGAAGCAATATTTATGAAAATTGGATAAAGGATACAAGATAGAGGCAACTTAGGAGACTGTTTCAATACTTATAGTATTATTTAATATCTGCCTTCAAAGCTAAAGAAGCCCAATGGTCTCTTAACCCCAAATTATCCTGATTCTTACTCTTCGATTCTCAACCAAAGTAAAATCCTATTCACAACATCAGAATTTTAAAACATGCAAATCTCACTATGGAGCTTCTCCATATTTTATGATCTAAGCAAACTGTCAAAGCCTTCTGGTATTCAATGCTGGCAAATTACTTGTCATTTCCCACTGAACTATATTTACTATCTTACTGTAGTAGTACCCATTGCAACTGACATATATGAACACATTGTGCTCATGAACACATTATTTGATATAAAGTTCTACAATTTAACATATTGTGCCATGAATTTGTATTTCCTTTTAAGAAAATATTTTTTAATTTAAAAATTCTCTATTTAATATTCTACTTCAGATGCACCTGGGGCATACCTCTACGGAATACAAATGTGTTCATGTGTTCATGGGGTGTTACCTCAATGGGTGGAGATCCACACAATAACCAACAAAATATTAAATTCCCATAACAGGAAGCCCTGTTACATTCTCTAATAGAGTGGCAAGAATCTCTAGAATACATAGGCAGTGCCTAGTGAAAGAAACCAGACCAGTACGCAAGGCCCTTGATATTAATGCTTGTACTTATGAACCTTATTCTTGTAAGATTGAAACTTAGACTAAGAATATCTACTGCCTAAGAGTTACCTCTTGAAAGCCTCCTTGTTACTCAAATGTGGCCTCTCTCTAAGCCAAACTCAGCATATAAGCTCACTGCATTCCTCGTGGCATTGGACATGACTCCAGGGGATGGGCCTCCCTGGCACCAAGGGATTATTACCAAGTACCAACTAGCAATGCATTTGGAAAAAGACCTTGACCAAAAGGGGAAAACATCAAATACATAAGAGTTTTTATGGCTAAGCAACTTCACAGTGTCAGGAGGTCATTCCAGAGGTTATGCTTATGCACATCTCAAGAGGATCTCACTGACTGTCACAGTGAACAATGCCTCAAGCAGGGATGCTCTTGAGGGCTCTAGAGACATCTGGACATTATAGGCAGGGCAGACAACCCCAGGAAATTGGCACCCCATTGGTGGGCCTTACCTTGAAATATATGTTAATGTATCTCCCCAATGTAACAGGGTTAGACTTGTTTATAATTTCCCTACAAATGGTTCTTCTGCCCTTTTTATTTGAACCTATAATTAGCACTATACCCATTAGATACATGTCCCAGGGACTTAAATCTTCAGTCTGTTCATATGCCAGTTGAGCCCTGAAACTCAGCAGAGTTGCAGCCAATACCTACTCTCCAGTTCATTGGACTCACCCAGGACAACTAACAAAAGGATGATGATGGACAATGCCCATACTAAAAAACAGTGTCTACAACTGTAAGCAAGACAGTCCCACCAATCTGCCCCATGGGATCTAAGCCCCCTCTCAGTTGGAAGCAGAGTGGGCATCACCATGCCCAAATCCTCAAGATTGAGGAATGAACAAACAAGGGGGAATGTAACTGTGGACCAAAGTAGACATTATTATTTTAGTAATGGAAGAACTTACAATATTGATACAAAGATAGTGGTCACCAGAGGTTCTGAGGGGAGGGAGAGGGAAGAATAGATGTAACATGGGGCACTTTGGGGACATGGGAATTGTTCTGCATGATATTGCAGTGGTGGATACAGGCCATTATTATGCATTTTGTCAAAATCTATAAAATTATACAGTGCAAAGTGTAAACCATAATGTAAACTGTAGACCATGGTTAGTAGTAATGCTTCAGTATTTGTTCAATTGTAACAAATGTACCACACGAATTAAAGATGTTATTAATAGCGGAAAATGTGAGGAGGTAGGGGGTGGGCTATATGGGAATCCCCTATATTTTTGATGTAACTTTTCTGTAATCTAAAACTTCTTTAGAAATAAAGTAAAATAATAATAATAATAAAAAACTGTCTGAGACTTTTATACCAAAAGAATAAAGGCCAAATGCCTTCCATCTCCCAGGAATCAGTGTTCTTGGTTGCCTGACATCCAGTATCTTGAAAACCATAGTTTCATGTATTTTTGTCTGGGCTGGATTTTTTTCAATATGGGTTTTTTCATTTTTTTGTTATTTCAGGTGAGATAGTACATCCATTCCCTGTTACTCCATGTTGATCTGAAGTGGTAATGGTCTATACCACATTGAGAGAGTTCCAAGGTTATGAGACAGAGAGGGGGAAGCCAGGTGGAGCTCAGTGAGCTGACAGTCTGGGGGAGAACAAGTCAACTAGAATTCACAATACAGAGTACCAGAGAGGAAATTGCTGCCCTGAGAGAGAGTCCTGGGGATCTGCAGAAGGTCCCCGTTGAGTATTTAGCAGAGTCCTAGGTAGTGCATGTGTGTGGGAAAACAAGCTGAGGCTAGGGAAAGAACCATCTGAATGGATCAGAGGGAAAAATATTAGGTGTCCAAATAAAGTGGCTAGAAATTGTCATAATTAACAGGACATTAGAGACAGCACTAAAAAGAATCTTGCCTCAGATGCGGGGAATAATTAGCCCTAGACTAAATGCTACTCTGTTCTTACCTAAGAAATTGTAAAAGCAAGACCCAATAGGATCAAACTGTTTCCACGTAACTTAATTGCATCTCAGCTCAATAAGATTCATAGAACTACAAAAAGGCAAAATCCACACTGCCTGGCATCAAACCAAAGATGACCAAGCATGCAAAGAAAGAAGAAAATGTGACCCATAAAGTGGAGAACATTCAATCAAAACCAACCCAGAATGGAAGTAAATGTTAGAATTAGCAGACAAGGATATTCCAATAGTTGTTTTAGCTGTATTCTATATGACAAAAAAGTAGAGACATAAGATACATAAAAAAGAACCAAATCAAAAGTCTAGGGATGAAAACTACAATGTATTAAATGAAAATATATCCTGGATGCCATTAATGGCAGATAAAGATATTACAGAAGGAGAGATTAATGAACCTCAAGTCATAGCAACAGAAACTCTACAAAATGCAACAAAGAGAGAAAGCAAATAATTAAAAACTTAAAAGAACACTGGTGAACTGTGGGACAAATCATGTGTTTCAGGAAAATGGAGGTCAGAAAATATATTTGAATGAATAATGTAATAAAAATGTCAAATTTGGTGAAAATTATAAATCCACAGATCCAAGGAGCTCAATGAATTCCAAGCACAAGAAATATGAAGAAAACTATGGAAAGATACAGTATTGTCAAATTTTTCAAAACCAGTGATAAAGAGAAAATATTAAAAGCAGCCAGAGTAGAAAGTAATGAATATAAAGATTAAGACAGATTTATTATCAGAAACAACACACACAAGAAGATGGTGGAGCAACATCTTCAAAATACTGAGAGAAAATAATATCAACCCACAAATATATAACTAGCAAAACTGTCTTTCAAGAACTAAGGTAAAATAAAGACATTTTCAGACACACAAAAGCTGAAAGACTGCAAAACCAACTGACCTGCATTGAAAGAAATGCTACAGAAGGCCTTTAGGCAGAAGGAAAATGGTATCATGGAAATATGGATATACAAACACAAAGGTTCCCAGGTGCCTCCTAAAAAGACAACCAGCACACAACAAACAGACACAGCAAATGGAAACAACAAGGGGGTGGGAAGAAATACATAAATAAAATAAATCTTAAAAAAAAAAGGAATCATAAAACAACTAATAAAAAGGAAGCAGAAAAAGAGGAAAGGGCAAAAAAGAAAAGATGAGATGAATAGAAACAATAAGACAACAGACAATTCTAACCATATCAATAATCACATTAAATGTAAATTATCTGAAACTCCAATTAAAAGGCATAAATTATAAACTTGGACAAAAATATCAAGACTCAGCTAAATTCTGCTTACAAGAAACACACTTTAAATATAAAAAATCAAATAGGTTAATAAAATGATAGCAATCCATATACCATGCTAACATTAATAAAAAGAAAGCTGGACTGGCTATATTAATACCAAAGTAGATCTCAGAGCAAACAGGGCTAAAAACGGTCATATCATAATGTCCAAGGGGTCAATTCATCAATAGCCATAACAAAATAAATGCTTACATACCCAGTGACAGAGCTTCAAAATACATGAAGCCAAAACTGATACAGGGGAGCGGATGTAGCTCAAGGGGTTGAGCGTCTGCTTCCCATGTACAAGGTTCCGGGTTTGATCCCCAGTACCTCCGAAAAACAAAAACAAACAAGGAAACAAATAAACCAACTTTCATTGGGGAGTGGATGTAGCTCAATGATTGAGCGTCTGTTTCCTTCCCATGTACGAGGTCCTGGGTTCAATCCCTGGTACCTCCTAAAAACAACAACAACAAAAACTGATACCACTTCAACAAGAAATAGATAATCCCATTATTATAATCAGATGTTTCAATATCCTTCTACCACTAATTGATTGATAGAACAGGTAGGGAGAAAATGAATAAGAATGTAGAAGACACTATGACTCCAACAGAATCTACAAAAAGCTACTAAAATTAATAAATTTAGCAAAGTTGAAGATTACAAGATCAATATACAAAGATCAATTGTATATCTATATGCTAGTAGTTAATAGTTAGATATTGAAATTAAAATACAACTCCTATTTACAATAGTATAAAAATATGAAATACTGAAGGCTAAATCTGACAAGAGATGTACAAGTCCTCTACACTAAATGTTACAAAACAATGTGGGGAGAAATTAAACGAGATCTAAATAAGTGGAGAGATATGCCATGTTTGTGGTTTGGAAGAATCAATATCGTTAAGATGTCAATTCTCCCCAAACTGACCTGTAGATTCACTGCATACCAATCAAAATAACAACAAGCATTTTATTTGAAATTGACAAGCAGTTCAAAAATTCACATGGAACTAAAAAGGCACTAAAATAGCCAAAACAAACTTGCAAAACAAGAACAAAGCTGGAGGACTAACACTATGTGATAGCAAATCTTATCATTGAATGACAGAGACCAAGGTGGTGTGATTTTGATGTAAAGACAAATAGAAAAGAATAGAGAATCCAGAAATAGATCCACACACAAACAGACAACTGATTTTCAACAACAGTGTGAAGGTAATTCAGTGGAGAAAGGACTGTATTTTCAACTAATGGTGCTGGAAAAATAAAATTGGATATTCAGATGCAAAAATTGAACCTCTTAAAAAAAAGGGAAGAATAAAATAAAAATGTGTCCTATTTCCTCCTGACGCGATGCAATTTAGACTTCATATGTTTAATACTTTTTGTACGCTCCCAGCAATGTCTCTGTCATCGAGACTGGCTAATCGGTTATGAGAAGTATATCCGAAGTTTTGAAGTATGTTAACGTCAATCACTTCTCATAATTTCACAGGTTAACCTTCTTCTCTAACCTTCATCCAAGGGTGTTGCATGCTATTTTCTCGTGTCTTCATGAACGTGGTCTTCAATGCTACAGATTTTGGTGATTGTGGATATTTTCGGTCATGAAAGGGGAGCCAACAGCAGTGCCAATGGGAAGGGCAGGGGGTGGGCTCCTGGGCAAGGTAATGGCGGGACCAGGGGAGCTGGTCCTCCGCAGACACCTCCCCATTCTGGAAAGAGTGGGACGTTCCTGTCACGGAAACAGAGAACTCGTACTTCCTACTTCCTTCGGGAAACTCTGGATAGAGGGGCCGTTCTGCTAAGTGGTTGTCACCCACAAACCTACCAGTTTCACATCTACTGACAGTGCCTCAGTTTCTCCTCAGACTCCTGAGCTGTGGCTCCTCAGGGCAAGTATTTAACTCTGACCAGAAAACTTCAGCACAAATTGTGAGCACAAATGCTTAGCATCAGCACGTACGTATAACTGCATTCGAGGTCTCTATTATTTTGTCATCAATTAGCCAAGTTCCTTTATTTTCCGTAAGTCAATTTTTTTACTACTCTTTTCATAACCACCTCCCTCAGAACTATTTTCTTTGTTAAAGACATGCTTACACAGGTTTTTACATGTGTATTATGTATCAATTATCATATAATTACATAATTACTGTAATCGGTTTTAACGGCATAATTAGAATGTGTAATTACATAATTAAAACATGTAATTACCAAGTTTAAAAAAGTTATGGAAATTATTTTTTTAAATGAATAACATACATATGAATAGGCAACTTTTTAAGTTCACTACCGAGGACTTTTAAGAATCATTTCTATGGACAACACAATTTAAAACCCAGCAAACCAATTACTTCAGTTGATGTGTTAAATGCCCTCAAAATTGTTAGTGGATTTTTATTTTATTAAAATATTAAAATCCCTCAAGAACTTAGCAATCTGGATGCAGGAGGAAGAGGCAGAAAGACAGCTGTATTATGAACTTATTATTAACCTATTTCCATACATATATTAAAAGTTTCCTTAATGATACTGACTGCACTTAATGAGCAGTTGTGCCTGGTATGAAAAGCCATCACCCAGCTGGTGTTTTGGTGAATCCAGGAAACAGAGCTTTCGATTCTTCTAAAAAAAAAAAAAAAGTCTATGCTTGGTCTCAAAAGCATAAGGCTAATTTTTTTAAAAGTTGACTATTGACTATATATCTACTTCATCAGAAGAAAAAAGCTGCCTCTATTCATTTAATTTCAATTTAATGAGCTAAAAAATGTGAAGAGTTAGAAGTGTATTAAATCAGTGGTAGGGTGACACTAACAGTTCAACTGCGCTAGATGATGGAGATGAAAAAAGGCATCGGATGTGTCTTCTGACCTTATGTTATTCAGACACATAAGCCGATAATAAAACACTGGGAGATATGGGCAAAGCAACATTTGAAAACTTTTGTGTTTTGGTCGAAGCCATTACGATTTCTGCTTGAGGAAATAATCCTCACTGCCGATTATTTTTCCGACTGGAACGCAGAGAGCAGTCGACTACCCTGCGCACGACGATCTCTAGTCGCCTCCTCTCCCGTGGCACTCGTACATCGCTAACGCTGCAGCGCTTGGTGTGTTAGCTCCTAATCACGTCCATGTTTGCTGCTCCTTGAGAGGATGACTGCCAGGAGGGCAAATGCTCTGTGCCTGAGCGTTCTCCCACATGCAACGAATGCCTGAAGGAATCCTCCAGACACTATTTACACACACATAACTCGACACACACACACACAAAGGAACCCTTGCCTGCCCTTTCCCGGGAACAGAATGTACGTCTCTTGGTAACACGCATAACCGGTACGTCTTTCAAAACTCAACATTTTAACATGCTAATATTCATAGAGATCATTCTCAAATGACAATTTACTCTTGGACAAAATAACCCCCAAACAGACAAACACACCCAAAATAGAAGAATATGGGTAATAGAGATGGCAGAAAAAATAGCAGAAGAGTTGTAATAAATGACAGGCCCAACCATGACATTAGGAATTGCCATGACAAATAAGGTCTGCATCAGGCAGACCCCATCAGCTTGTTCCAGGGTAGCCCAGGCAGCAGATGCTCCGGCACTAACCAGCCTGTGGGTTCGTCTGTAGTGTTAATTTTCAATTCATTCACGAGTTACTCCCATCAGCATTTATTGAGCTTCTGTCTGCTATATGGGAAGCCATGAGCGATGGAAGATACGACCAAGAGTGGGGAAGCCCCCCCCCCATCTTTACGGCATGTGTGTTCCAGGAATGGGGCAGGCATGTCTAAGCTCTGTGATGGCAGCGTGTGCCAAGTCCTGGGGAACACAAAGGAAGAAGGAGACCGCTCGGCTACTTAAATTCACTGCACCAGTGAGCTCCCTATTTGTTTCCTCTGGTGACCACTCTGACGTGGTGAGAAAATCCCAGTTGAACTTCATATGCGAGACCAAGCAACTTAGAACGACGCACTGACTGAGAACCTGCAGCAGCCGACCCCCTAGTCTCAGGAGGCCCGTCCCCTTTACACACACCCATCCCTCATTCCAGGTAAAAGTTCACTGGCTCTATTCTTAAGAATAATGCTTCTTTGTTGGGAAATGACTTGGTAGGCTGGAGGCCAGCACATCGCCTAGCAGATAGTAAGTTCTCG
>JAQZBX010039522.1:0-23008 GCA_029593785.1 Cabassous unicinctus
TTTCAATGTTTTTACATTTATTGAGATCTGTTTTGTGACCTAATATATGGTCTTTCCTTGAGAAGGATCCATGAGCACTTTAAAAGAATGTACATCCTGCTGTTTTGGGGTGTAATGCTCTATAAATATCTTTTAGGTCTTGTTCATTTATCATATTATTCAAGCACTCTGTTTCCTTATTTATCCTTTGTCCAGATGTTCTATCCAATGCAGACAGTGGAGTACTGAAATCTCCAACTATTATTGTAGAGATGCCTATTTCTCCCTGCAGTTTGCCAGCATGTGTCTCATTTATCTTGGCATTCATCAATGAATCATGGGCAAGTGTAGGACATTATGTTAAGTGTATAAATATTTAATATAGTTATTTATTCTTGATGAATTGTCCCTTTTATTAATTACAATGACCTTCTTCATCTCATAACAGTTTTTCATTAAATATCTATTTTACCTGATATTAGTATCACTGTCTAGTTCTTTTTTAGGTACTATTTGCATGGAATATCTTTATCCAAACTTTTACTTTCAATCTAGTTGTTTCCTTGTCTGAGGTGAGTCTCTTCTCAACAACTTAGAGATGGCTCAATTTTTTTATCCATTCTTTCAGTCTGTGTCTTTTGTTTGGGGAATTCTATCCATTAACATTCAATGTTATTACTGTAGAGGCATTACTTATTTCATCCATTTTATCCTTTGGCTTTCTGTTGTCATATCTTACTATTGTCTGTCTTTTTACCCTTTAATTTACCTGTCCTAATAATCTTCATTTCTACACTCTTCTCCAAGTCTACCACCCTTGTTTTTTTCCTTTCAAGCTGCAGCATTCCATTTAGTATCTCTTGTAGATCTAGTCTTTTGATAACAGACTCTTTCATTTTTGGTTTCTCTTGAAGATTTCAAACTCATCATCATTTGTAAAGGACAATTTTGCCAGATAAAGAATTTTGGCTTGCAGTATTTCTCTTTCAGTATCTTAAATATCAGACCACTTTCTTCTCACTTCATTGGTTTCTGATGAGAGACTGGCATTTAGTCTTATTGAGGTTCCTTTGTATGTTCTGTATTGCTTTTCTCTTACTGCTTTCAGAATCCTCTCTTTATCTCTGGTATTTGTCATTCTGAATAGTTGGCATCTTGAAGTAGGTTTATTCAGATATTTTTCTGTTTTGGGTGCATTGTCCTTCTTGGATATTGATATTTATGCCTTTCATAAGGGTTGAGAAGATTTCAGTCATTATTTCCTCAATATTCTTTCTTCCCCTTTTCTGTTCTCTTCTCCTTCTGGGACACTGATAGAGTATATGTTTCTGTGTTTTACATTGCCATTCAAGTCCCTGAGAACCTGTTCCATTCTTTCCATTCTTTTCTCATTCTGTTCTCCTGTCTTTTCAAGTTCAGATGATCTGTCCTCGATTTCACTAACTCTGTCCTTCAACAATTCAAATCTGCTGTTAAATGAATCTAGTATATTTTTTAATCTCACCCATTGTGTCTTTTATTCCCATAAGCTCTGTTACATTTTTTTGCAGGCTTTCAGATTGTTCTTTATGGTCACTTGGTGTCTTCTTAATATCCTTTATCTCTTTCTTCATATTTTTCATCAACTTCTTGAATTGATTTAGAATATTTGTGTGATAATCATTGATCAGCTGTCTTAATCCTGTGTCTCATCAGTATTTTTGGTTTGTTTGTTTGACCAGCCATATCTTCCTATTTCTTAGTATGGCTTGTAATTTTTTGCTGATTTCTAGGCATTTGAATTGTTGGTGAACTTACTCTGATGGTCAATTTCTCTCTCTTTCCTTGTTGTTTTGTTTCATGGCTCTTCTTTGATTTTTGGTTCAACTTATTCTAAGTCTTTAATATTGCCCATCTTAAATTATCAAAATAAGGACAGGAACTCACTAAAAGGACATAGATCTGCTCCCAGGAGATTGGAATAGGAAACACCAAACTGCAGTTTTTCTCCTGGCAGGTTCTAGGCCAGCCAGCAGATGGCACTCATCAGTGAATCATGAGCAAGTATAGGTAACTCAATCTACACTTGCCCATGATTCTGGTCTCAACCAGAGCCAAGATTCAAAGTGGGCTCTGCTGGCCTAATTCACTGAAGAGAAACCACTCTCCACCCTCTGCCACAACCTCCCTCTTCCAAAAGAAGGAAGACACCTGTTCGCCTCTCAGTAGGATGCAGCAAGCCATAGGTTTTATCTAGGCTATTTGCTTGAGGGTGGGGGAATCAGTGCCATTCCTGGCCATGGGGAACTCATAGAATGAATTAGGCCTCATAGAAATTAGGGAGTGTTTGCTTCTCTTCCTTTTTTTTTTTTATTTTTGGAAGAGGTTTAGGAGTATTGGAGTTAAGTATTCTTGAAATGTTTGGTAGAATTCCCCTGTGAAGCCATATGGACCTAGTCTTTTCTTTGGTGGGTGATTTTTAATTACTGATTCAATCTCTTTACTATTTAAGTGGTTTGTGAAAATCCTTTATGTCTTTTTGAATGAACATAGGTAGTTTGTGTGCTTCTAAGAATTTGTCCATTTCATTTAGGTTATCTAATTTATTGGTGTACATTTGTTCACAGTATCCTTTTATAGTTCTTTTTATTTCCATGGGGTAGGTAGTAATGTCCCCTTATCATTTCTGATTTTCTTTTATTTATACCCTCTCAATTTTTTTCTTGTCAATCAAAATAAAAGTTTGTCAATTTTATTGATTTTTTTTAAAGAACTAACTTTTGATTTTATTCATTCTCTCCATTGTTTTTTGTTTTCTATTTCATTTACCTCTACTCTAATCTTTGTTATTTCCTTCTTTCTCTTATTTTGGGTTTATCTTGCTGTTCTTTTTCTAGTTTTTCCAGTTTTGATGTTAGGTCTCTGATTCAAAGTTTTTCTTCATTTTAACGCAAGCATTTAGAGCTATAAATATCCCTCTCAGAACTACATTTGCTTCATCACATAACTTTAGGTATCTTTTATTGTCATTTTCATTCACCTTAGGTATTTTCTAATTTCACTTGTGATTTCTGCTTAAACCCATTGGTTGTTTAAGACAATGTTGTTCAATGTCCACAAATCCATTAATTTTTTTTCCTCCGTTATTTCTAGCTTTATTTCATTGTGGTTAAAGAATATACATTGCATGATGTCAATATTTTTGTATTTATTAGGACTTGTTTTGTGACCTAAGATATAGTCTATCAAGGAAAATAATCCATGTGCACTTGAGAAGAATGCATATTCTGGTTTTTTGGGGGGGAGAGGTTAAATTGTTCTATATCTGTGTTTTAGGTCTAGTTAGCTTAAAGTAGCACTTAAATCTTGTTTCCTTTTAATCTTTTTACTAGATGCTCTAGCATTCTTGAATGTGCTGTATTAAATGCTCCTACTATTAATGTAGAATCATCAATTTCTTCCTTCAAATCAGTCAGTACTTGCTTCATATACTGTTATTTGCTCTGCTGTTAAGTGGATATATATTTTAAATTGTCACATCTTCTTGCTGAATTGTACCTCTTTATCAGTATATAATGACCATCTTTGTCCCACATAACTATTTTTTACTTAAAGTCTATTTTTATCTGATATTAGTATAAATACTCCAGCTCTCTATTGGTTACTTCTTACACAGTATAATTTTCCATCCTTTCACTTTCAATCTTCTTGTATATTTGAATTTAAGATGAATCACTTGCAGGCAAGCTTATAGTTGGGTCACACTGTTCTATGCATTCTGCCCATCTCTGCCTTTTGACTGGATGGTTTAATCCATTTACATTTAAAGCCACTATTGATAATGCAGGGCTTTTCTATTTAACCTGTTTATGACTGATACCTTTTTGTTCCTCAATTTACCATTAATGCCTACATTTATATTTATTTATTTATTGTGTATTGTGCTATATTGTGTGTCTTCTCTTTCTATAGATATATATTTTTCATCTATTTTCCTTGTGGTTACCAATGGTTAAAATTTAATAATCCTAAAAATATAACAAATGTGTTTGGCTTGATACCAACTTAACTTCAATACCATATACAGCCACATTTCCTATACTCTTCTCTCCCTTCACATTTTTATGTACTTGTTACCACTTGTTTTCATATTCACTGATTCTTTCTTCTGTCAGCTCCATCTGCTCTTGAAAACCTCCTGAGAATTTTTCATTTCAATTATTGAGATCTTCAACTTTAGTAATTCTGTTTGGTTCCTTTTTAAAAATTTCTATCTCTTTAGTAAGATTCTCATATTGCTTAGTAATTGTTTTCCTGATATCCTTTAGTTCTTTCTTTTTATTTTCCTTCATTTCCTTGAAACTTTTAAGACCTTCTTTTCTAACAAGCTTTGTTTGATATGTCCACATTCTGGTCTTCTTCATTGGTGTTGTCTGGATTTTTAGCCTCTTCCTTTGAATCTACCATCATTTCCTGTTTTTCTGTTTGTCTTGTACTTTCTTTCACACCGCATATTTTAATATTTTAAAATATTACCTGGGGTTTATTCCTTTAGATGTCTGTTTCTTGAGTATGTAACCAACTGGTGATAAAATAGAGATTTTCTTAAGCTTCAGCCCTCCTATCAGGAAAGTCTACCAAGGCAAATCCTGTGTACAGGGTTTCCCCTGTCTTTCTGGGCCTGTGTCTTGCCTTGGGCTTTTGCTTGTTATTTGTTTTGTAGTGTTCCTGTTTACAGGAGTTTGTTTGTCCCCTTTGTTTCCCAGGAGACAGACCTCCCTCTCTAGATGTTGGAAGCTAGCAAGCCTTGCTCCAGATTGCCCACCTGTATAGTTTTTTCCACTCTTTTGATTGTCTCAAGCTGCTTTTGCCTGAAGAGCAAATTCTGGGAGGAGGGGCATGCCAGAAAGGACTTTCCCAATTCAGTCTTTCCCAGCTAAAACATGGCCAAGCATCCACAAAGGGGGCACAGACTGGCTCTAAAATTCCCTGGGAAAGGGATCAGGAAAGTTGTCAAGATCTTCTCCCAAGGCTGTCAATACTGAGTTTCCTGGCCTGTCCAGCAAATTCAGCCCTTTAACTAACGATATCCTGTAGCCCTGAGAAAGCATATCGTCTTACATTTCCTCCATTTCATGCTTTGTCCAGGATGGCTTGAAGCAATAGCTGACACCACTTTTGTCTGGGGTGAGTTGATACAATGGCCACTCTAAAGACAGGCCGCTAGTGATCTAGACTAGCTAATCAAAATCTGTGATCAGTGATCAGCTATGCCCACTCCTGGTCTTGAAGATGAGGATTTTTATGTCCCTTTCTGTCACCAATGAGCTAGTCAGGGTAGAGGATGGGCACATCTCCACAACAGCCTGTCACAAGAATGGAGGATGGGCACAGGTAGCTATTGCATGGAGAGAACAATTTACTGTTCTTTACCATAATTTATCAGCCTCTTCCTCCTGCTCTTCCCTGGATGCTGTAGTGTTCTTCTGTCCTCCAGAGTTTCAAAATAGTGCTTTCAGATAGTTTCTGCCTGTTTAATAGTTGTTCTGGTGGAAAATCTGTGTCTTGGAGCTCCCTACTCTGTCATCTTCCCACAATCCCTCTTGTTTGTTTCCTTTTTAAAATTCCTATGTCTTTATTGAGATTCTTATATTGTTCAATCTTGGTTTTCCTTTTATCCTTAGTTCTTTCTATTTTTCATCTCCATGAGTATATTGACTATTTTCATGATATCCTTTAGTTCCTTCTCTGTATTTTCCTTCATCTCCTTGGGCATATTTAAGATCTCTTTTTTTACATTCTTTGTCCACTATTCCCACAGTCTGGTCTTTTTCATTGATGGTTTCCGGATTTTTATCCTTTTCCTTTGTGTTGAACATCAATTCCTATTTCTTTGTCTTGTAATTTTTTGTTGCACACTATACATTTTAATATTTTAAAATATTAACTCAAGGATTTATTCCCTGAGATGTCTGTTTCTAGATTTTGTAACCAGCTGGTGATATGACAGAGATCTTCTTAAGTGTCAGGGGTTGACCATACCAGGCAAACCCAAGCAACAATCTTTGCTATCTTTTGCAATCTTCTACTATCTTTGCAAATTGGCTTTGCATTGGTTGGTGCTTTCAGTCAAAATTCAACCCTTCTATCAAGAAGACCATTCTAAAGACAAATGCGAAGTGTTGAATTCTCCTTGTTTTTTCTGGGCCTGTGTCTTTTCCCAGACTTGTACTTGTTTGTGGCCTTAGCAGTTCCCCTGTTTACAGGAGTTTGAATGTACTATCTACTTTCCAAGCAAAACTTCCCTCCTTTCCCAGATAGTCCACTGCAGGTCTTAAAGCAAGGAATCATTGGTCCCAGACCATTCATTTAAATTGTTTCTTACATTGCTTTCATTGCCTCAATTTGCTTTTGTCTGGACTGCAAATTCTGGAAGGAGGGGCACACCAGAAAGGAGTTTCTCTTGTCAGGAATGCCCAGCTGAAACAAGGCCAGGGACCCCCAAAGAGAGTACCAGCCAGCTCCAAACTACCCTGTGGAGGGAGTGAAGGAGGAACCAGGAAAGACACCAGGTGCTTCCTCCATGGCTCCCTAAAGCTGTTCTATTTTTATAGGATATCTTGGAAATTAGGACAAGCAGTGCAGATTTCACATTTCTTTAACATTAAAAATTGAACATTTTGGGTTTTTAACGGCTATGAAATGAAGGGAGTAATATTTAGAAGCTTTGAGATGGTACACTTGCAGTTCGCAGGGCAGTGGCAATAGAAGGTCTTTTATAATAGGGCAAAAAAATACATATATCTACAACATATTAAATTTTTCCTGGTTCTTATACGTTGATTGAAGAGAATAATATTTATAAATCTCAAATATTTACTGTGCTTATGGGTCTGCAACATGCTAGGAAAATATAAAAGGAGCATAAAATACCATACTTGCCCTAAACAACCTCTTTATTTAGTTGAAAAACAAAATCAAATCATCCAAAGCTATTAGAATATAACCAAGTGATTCATGTAAGGGACAAGTTAACATGAAATTTCAGTCAAGGGAAAAATCAGGGAGAGATTTTCAGGCAAAGGTTAGTCAAAGAGTCAGTAGATTAGGGTTAAGAGAACATGCCTTACAATTAGAATAAATTGCACTCAAATCCTTGTTCTTTAATTAACTGTGTGATCTTGAGCAAGTAACAACTGTTTGGTATGTTTTCTCCCCTACAAAAGCAGGAGAATTCTATGGAAATGTCTGTGAATTCCTAAAATTGTACCTGGCACATAGAAAGAACTCAATATGGAGTAGTTACTTTCCCTTCCCTCTTCATTTGCTCAAGGTTAAATCCAAAAATTCAGAAGAGAAATCAGAAAATATACAGTACTTTTTGGCTAAAAATGATAAATGTAATTATAAGAATTTTTTAAAATTCAGAAAAATTAAGTAATGGAAAAGAACACCTCAAAGTCTATCTCATAATATAAACACAGTTAATATTTTGTTTTATTGTCTCCTCTATATGAATGTGTGTGTGAAAGAAAGAGTGAGTGAGAGAGCGAGCATGACAGAGACAGACAAAAGTAAAAAAAGAAGAGAGAACTTACTTTTTCATCTGATAATATCAGGCTTGCTTTTCCACATATTATTAAACATTTTGAGCTGCAGCATCTTTAAAGGCTGTCCAATTATCCATAATATAGATACAGCATACATTCATTTAACAATAATTTATTGAACATCTCCCCTGTGGTGTTTGCTGTTCTGAAGATTGAAAATAGAGCAGTGAATAAAACAGACAATAACCCTGCTAATTTTTTCCAATGGTTTGAAATCATGATGGTTTCCAAATTTTTACTATTGCAAATCAGATAGCAATAAATGCCTTTGTACATAAGGATTTTATGTGTGTATGTATGTATGTGTGTATTTATATATTTTAACTTTTTATTTTGAAATAATTTCAGACATACAGGAAATTTACAACAAGAATAATACAAACTCCATACAAAGAACTCCACCATAACCCCAAATCCCCAGATAGCCAAAATTTTAGTTTCCTAGTGGCTCCAGAAAATACTATGAAATGGTTTTGCCTTAAATAATGGGAATTTATTTGCTTATGGTTAGAATCTAAGAAAATATACAAATCAAGGTATCATCAAGGCAATGCTTTCTTCCTAAAAATGAACTGCCTGTGATCCTTGGCGCCTCTGCCACATGACAATGTCTGCTGGCCTCTTCCATCACTTCTCGGATTGCTGCTTTCAGCTTCTTGCTCCTGTGGCTTTTTCTCTCTTTGTCTGAATTTAATTCTCTTATAAAAGTCTCCAGTAATAGGATTAAGACCCATACTGAATAAGATAGGTCACACCTTAACTGAAATAGCCATCAAAATGTGTTCTGTTCAGCAACCTGTCAGTGAGCCTTACTTTGGAATTTATGCTTCCCAGTGTAACAGAGTTAGACTCATTTATTATTTCCCTACACAGGGATCTTCTGCCCCTTTTATTTTGACCTATAATTAGCACTATACTTGTTAAATGTATGTCCCAGAGACTTAAATCTTTGTTCTGTTCAAGTGTCACTTGAGCCCTGAATCTCAGCAGACTTGCAACACATACTCTCCAGTTCATTGGACTCACCCAGAATAACTAACATGGAGATGATGATGGACAATGACCATCCCAAGTAACATAAAGAGTCTGCAACTACAAGCAAAACAGTTCCATCCATCTGCCCCATGGGATCTAAGCCCCATCTCAATTAGAAACAGAATGGGCATCACCATCCCAAAATCCTCAAGATTGGAGAATGAACAATGGACCAAAGTTGACTTATTATTATCCTATTGTTGACTTATTATTTTTCTAGTAATGGAAGAACTTGTATCATTGATATACAGGCTGTGGCCACAAGAGGTTCTGAGAGGAGGGAGAGGGAAGACTAGGTGTAACATGGGGTCATTTTTGGGACATTGGAATTGTCCTGCATGGCATTGCAATGATGGATACAGGCCATTATACATTTTGTCATAACCTATAATATTGTGCGGAGCAGAATGTAAACTATAAACTGTGGTTAGTACAATGCTTTGATCTGTGTTCATCAGTTGTAACAAATGCACCAAACTAATGAAGGTTGTTGTTAATGTGGAAAAGTGTGGGAGGAGGAGCAAGTGGGGTATATGGGAATCCCTTATATTTTTTATATAACATTTATGTAATCTAAACTTCTTTAAAAATAAAATAAATAAATAAATTAAATAAATAGTGAACCATCCTAAAAAAGTAAAACATAAAAAAAGTGTTCTATGGTCAGTTAAACCCTCCCACGGAGCACTATTCTCTGGGGACTCACTTTCTGGAAGCTCAGAATTTTCCAAATCATCAATTTATGGTTTCTTTGTGTCTGGAGTTCAGTTTTCAGCCTATCCCTTTCCTTTCACTTTTTACTATAAACTGCAAAGAGAAACCAGACTGCACTTTCCACATTTTGCTTGGAAATCTCCTCAGCCACATATCCAAGTTTGTCACTCTCAAATTCTTCCTTCCATTCAAGATCAGACTTCAATTTTGCCATGTTCTCTACTATTTTAAAACAAGAATCATCCTTCTCCCAGTTTCCAATAAGATATTCATAATGTCCTTCTAAGGCCTCATTGGAAATGACTTTAGTGTCCATATTTCTATCAACAGTCTCTTCAAAGCAATATAAGCCTTTTCTATCAAGCACTGCATAATCCTTCCAACCTCTCTACCCATTACTCAATTCCAGCTATTTCAACATTTTTTGTATTTGCATAGCCGCACCCCACTCTCTTGATACCAAAGTCTGTTTTAGATTCCTAGGCTGCTCCAACAAATAACATGAATAGGTTGGGCTTAAACTATGGGAATTTATTAGCTTACAATTTGAGGCTAAAAAAATGTCCAAATCAAGGTATCCTCAAGACAATGCTTCCTTCCCAAAGACTGGCTGTAAGGTACATGATGCTGTTTACTGGTCTCTCCCATCTCTCCTGGGTATCATTGCTTTCAGTTTCTTGATACCATGGCTTTCCCATTCTTTGTCTGAATATCATTCTCTTATAAAGGACTCTAGGGGCATAAATTCCAATTTTGGGCCCATTGGTAATTCTTCAAACTCCTGAGCTGTCTGCCCTGCCTATAGTGTCTGGATGTCTCCAGAGCCCTCAGGAGCCCTGGTATATAAGGCAAGATTTACTTTGACAGTCAATGAGATCCTGCTGAGATGTGCATAAGTGTAACCTCTGGAATGACCTCCTGACTCACTTTGAAGTCTCTTAGTCATATAAACTCATTTGTCTTTACTCTTTCCCCCTTTTGGTCAAAGTCTTTTTCCAATTGCATTGCTAGTTGGTGCTTGGTAGTAATTTCTTGGTGTCAGGGAGGCTCATCCCTAGGAGTCATGTCCCATGCTGGGGGGGAAGGTAATGCATTTATATGCTGAGTTTGGCTTTGAGAGAGGCCCCAATGTGATAAAGCTGGAATCAGTTGTGGTTTCCCTACACATGGCTCTTCTGCCCCTTCTATTTGAATCTGTAGTTAGTACTAGAGTTGACAGGTATATGTCCAAGAGACTTAAATCTTTGGCTGCCCAAGCACCAGTTGGGCTGTGAATCTCAACAGATTTGAGACACCTACTCTCCAGATCATTGGAATCAACCAGGACAACTGACAAGAACATGATGATGGACAATTACCATCTCAAGGAACAGAGGGAATCCACAACTGCAAGCAAGATAGTCTCATCCATCTGCCCCATGGGACCTAAGTCCCCTCTCAATTATAGGCAGAGCAGGCATCACCATCCCAGAATCCTCAGGATTGGGGAATGAATTATGGATTAGAATAGACTTAACTGTTATTCTACTATAGACTTACTGTGATTCTAACAATGGGAGAATTTTTATCATTGATGTGGAGGGAGTGGTAACTGGAGGTTCTGAGGGGAGGGAGAGGGAAAAATAGCTATAACTTGAAGGCATTTTCAGGACTTGGGTATTATCCTGAATGACATTGCAATGACAGATACAGGCCATTATATGTCTTGAAATAATTTACAAAAATGTGCCTGTGAGAATGTAAACTACAATGTAAATTATAATCCACACTTAGTGGCAATGTTCCAAAATGTGTTCATCAATTGTAACAAATGTACCACACTAACGAAGGATGTTGTTAATGTGGGAAAATGTGGGAGGGATAGGGAGGATGGCATATGGTAATCCCCTATATTTTTTATGTAACATTTATGTAATCTAAATATCTTTTAAAAATATTAAAAATAAAAAATAAAAAGGACTCCAGGAATAAGATTAAGACCCATCCTAAATGAGATGGGTCATAACTTAGCTAAAATTGCCTCATCAATTTTAAAAAAGTTTATAATGGGTTTACATCCACAAGAATGGATTAAATTTAAGAACATGTTTTTCTAGAGTACATACAGTTTCATGCCACCACACCCAGGTTCACAAATTTTAACATCATTTCACCTTTTCTGTATCATCTATCTATCTATCTATCTATCTATCTATCTATCTATCTATCTATCTATCTATCTATTTATCTATTTATCTATCTATCATCTAGCTATCATTTCTGAATATTTAAAAGCAGGTTGCACATATCATAATCCTTGAACACAGTACATAAAGTTTTCATACATCTCTGTTTATTTCCTTAGAAAAGAGTTCTGGAAATAGAAGTAAAAATATAAACTTTAGGAAGATTATTGAAACCTAGCAAAAATAAATTCAAGAGTAAATAAGCCAATCTATTTTACTTTTGCCCAACTAACCACATGCTTGCTAGAGATATTTTTTATTAATTTTGTTGCACATATGGATTTCATCATCATCATCATTATCCAGGAAAAATACCTAAGATTATATAATATTACTAAATGTGTCAATCATGCTGGCCAGCTCACTGCCTCGATATCTAAGGATATGTAAACTATCATGTGATCCAATACTATATCTCAGCAGATAGGACTTGGGTTGGATCCCTATTGATAGACTGGCCAGAAGATTTATGGGGTAATGTGGATTGAAAGGGTTTATTCTTTTTTCCTCACTTTATTTTTTAATAACTTTATTTTAATTTCATAAAAATAAAATAAGAGATAAAGGAAACTCAACAAATTGTGGAAGGATATATTTGTTATATTTATTATTATGTGTTACCATCAAGACCAACCATTACCATATATTTAAATTTGACCTAAAATGCTCTGTCCATGCAACTCCATCTCATCCAATTCCAACTACTAACTTTGTTCCTCTAGTATTCAGAAAGATACAGAGACAAACAAAGATTAATTAACTGACATAGTCAAGATATCCATATTAATGAAATAAGTGAAAAAAAGATTTAAAAAAGCTTAATCATATTTGTATCTCACAAAGCCAAATGCCATTTTTTTCCTTTTGTTGCTTGTGCTTTGGGTATAAGGCCCAGGAAACCACTACCAATCACAAAATCTTGAAGATGCTTCCCTACATTTTTCAAGAAGTTTTATGGGTCTAGATTTTATATTTAGGTCCTTGATCCACTTTGAATTAATTTTTGTATAAGGTATGAGATAAGGGTCCTCTTTCTTTCTTTTAGATATGGATATCCAGCTTTCCAAGTGCCATTTGTTGAATAGGCTGTTCTGATCTAAGTGAGTGGGTTTGACAGTCTTGTCAAAAATCACTTGACCATAGATGTGAGAGTCTATTTCTGAACTCTCAATTTGATTCCATTTGTCAATCTGCCTGCCTTTATGCCAGTACAATGCTGTTTTACCACTGTAGTTAGATAACATGATTTTAAGTCTGGAAGTGAGAGTCCTCCAACTTCGTTCTTTTTCTAAGATATTTTTGGCTGTTCAAGGACACTTATCCTTCCAGATAAATTTGATAATTGGCTTTTCCAATTCTACAAAGAAGGATATTGCAATTTCTATGAGGATTGTTTTAAATCTGTAGATCAGTTCAGGTAGAATTGACATCTTAATGAAATTTGGACTTCCAACCCATGAACATGCAATGTCCTTCCATTTAGTTAGATCTTTAGTTTCTTTTAGCAATATTTTATACTTTTCTGAATATAGGTGCTTTATGCCCTTGGTTAAATTTATTCTTAACTATTTGAGTCTTTTAGCTGCTGTAGTAAATAGATTCTTTTATGATTTCTTCTTCAGATTGCTCATGAGTAGCGTACAGAGATGCTATTGATTTTTGCATAGTAATCCTGTATTCTGCCACTTTGCTGAAATCATCTATTAGTTCTAATAGTTTTATCTTGGATTTTTCCAAATTTTCTAAGTATGGATTATATCATCAGCAAATAATGAAAGTTTTACTCCTTCTGTAGCAGTTTAGTATTGTTTATAAATTCCAAAAATAAATATTGGATTGTGTTTGTAAACTGGTCTGTTCCTCTGGGCATATTAGATTGTATTCGGTTTAGACATTTCACTTTTTCTTGATTAAATTATGAATAAGGCTTTGATTCAGCCACGTTAGTAGGACATTGAGTCCCTGTCCCCTTGGTGGGTGAAGACTCACAGAGTAAAGGATAGGGCAGAGGAAAGAGTTTGAGTTTTGATGCTGGAGCCCTGGGAAGTAAATACCCAGAGAAGCAGGTATATGAGGAAAGAGAGAAGGCTCCATTAGACATGGCAGACATCCGGGGAAGAGAATGAGCCTGATAGCTACAGCTGACCTTGTGAATTGAGCAGCGCGGCTGAGCCCAGGAAGAAATGAGCCCCAGGCAGAGAGACAAACTTTATGCTAACCTACAGCTGAGAAGGAAAGAAGCTTGAGCCACAGAGCCTTAGAAGAAAAAGGAAGGTTGAATCCTCACAGAGACCAGCAGTCATCTTGCTCCAACACGTTGCAACAGACTTTGGTACGGGTCATAATTTACTCTTTATGGCCTGGTGACCATAAGCTTCTATCCCAAATAAATACTCTTTATAAATACCAACAGATTTCTGGTACTTTGCATCAGCACACCTTTGGCTGACTAATACACCTTCCTTTTCTATTTGGGTGGCTTTTAATTCTTTTTCCTGCTTAACTGCTCTAGCTAGAACTTCTAGTACCATATTGAATAACAGTGGAGAGAGTGGGCATCCTTGTCTTGTTCCCAATCTCAGGGGGAAAGCTTTCAATCTTTCACCATTAAGTACAATGTTAGCTGTGGGTTTTCATGTATGCACTTTATCATATTGAGAGTTTCCTTCTATTCCTGTCTTTCAGAGAGTTTGTATCAAGAAAGGATGTTGTATTTTGTCAAATGCCTTTTCTGCATCAGTTAAAATGATCATATGATTTTTATTCTTCAATATATTAATATGGTGTATTACACTGATTGATTTTCTTATATTGAGGCACACTTGCATCCCTGGTATAAAGCCCACTTGGTCATGATATATAATTTTTTAATGTGTTTTTGGATTTAGTTAGCAAGTATTTTATTGAGGACTTTTTCATTTACATCCATTAAAAAAATTTGCCTGTAATTTTCCTTTCTCATAATTTCTTTATTTGGCTTTGGTATTAGGGTGATGGTGGCTTCACAGAATTAATTTGGTAGTGTTCTTTCCTGTTCAATTTTTTGGAAGAGTTTGATCAAATTAGCACCAGATCTCCTTTAAATGATTGGTAGATTTCACCTGTGAAGCTGTCTGGTCCTGGAATTTTCATTTTGGGGACTCTTTCAATTTCTTTATTTGTGATTGGTTTGTTGGGTCTTCTATTTCTTCTGTGGCCAGTGTGGCTAATTCATGTGTTTACAAAAATTTGTCCATTTCATCAACATTGTCTAGTTTATTGGCATACAGTTGTTCATAGTATCTTCTTATGTTCTCTTTATTACTGCTGTATCAGTAATAATGTCACCCTTCTTGTTTCTGATTTTATTTATTTACATATTCTCTCTTATTTTGTTAACCTTGCTAAGGGTTTATCAATTTTGTTAATCCTCTTGAAGAACCAACTTTTAGTTCTGTTGATTTTTGTCTTTTGTTTTGTTTTCTCCATTTCATTTATTTCTGTTCTAATCTTTGTTATTTATTTCCTTCTGATTGCTTTGGGATTTGTTTGCTGTTGTTTATATGGTTCCTCCCAGTTTGCAGTAAGGTCTCTGATTTTTAGCTCTATCTTCCTTTTTAATATAAACATTGAGGACTATAAGTTTTCCTATCAACACTGCCTTTGCTGTATCCCATACAGTATATGTTGTTTTCTTATTTTCATTTATCTTGGAGTATTTACTAGTTTATCTTGCAATTTCTTCTTTGACCCACTGATTATTTAAGAGTATATTGTTTAATCTCCTTATATTTGTGAATTTTCCCTTTTTCCATCAATTATTTATTTCCAGCTTTATTCTATTATGACAAGAAAACGTGTTTTGGATAATTTCAATCTTTTTACATTTATTGGGACCTGTCTTGTGGCTTTCCATAAGGTCTATCTTGGAGAAGGATTCATGAGCACTTGAAATATTTATACTTAGGGTATAATGCTCTATAAAGGTCTATTAGATATAGTTTACTTATCATATTGTTGCAATGCTCAGTTTTTTTATTTATCTTGTGTCCAGATGTTCTAGCTCATACTAAGAGTAAAGTGTTGAAGTTTCCAACTATTATTGTAGAGACATCTATTTCTCACTTCAGTTTTGCCAATGTGTATCTTGTGTGTTGGGTGGATAAATATTTATGATTGTTATTTCTTTTTGGTGAATTGCCCATTTTATTAATATATAGTAACCTTCATCTCTTATAACAGTTTTGCATTTAAAATCATTTTATCCAATATTAGTATTGCTGTACCCACTCATTTTTTATTGCTATTAGCTTGGAATATCTTTTTTCAACCTTTCACTTTGAGTCTGATTGTGTCCCTGCATCTAAGGTGAGTCTTTTGTAGAAAATAAATAGATCATTCATGTTTTTATCCATTCTATCAGTCTATGTCTTTTAATTGAGAGCTTCAATCCGTTGGTATTCAGTGTTACTACTATAAATGTGTAACTTACTTTGTCCATTTTATCCCTTGGCTTTCTATTTTCATATCTATTACTGTCTGTTTCACTACTTATGTTCTTCATTTCTACATCCATCTCCAGGGCTCTTGCCCTTGTCTTTTCCTTTCAGTCTGTAACACATCCTTTATTATCTCTTGTACATTCATTCTCTTGGTAACATACTCTCTCAGGTTTGTTTGTCTGTAAAGACTTTTACCTCACCTTCATTTCTGAAGGATAGTTTTGCTGGATAAAGCATTCTTGGCTCGCAGTTTTTCTCTTTCAGTACTGTAAGTATATCATAACACTGCCTTCTCGCCTTCATGGTTTCTGATGAGAGATTGGCACTTAGCCTTTTTGAGGCTTTGAGGTTTTATGATAAAGATTGGTGAATTCCTTTGAATTTGAAATTGAAATTATGGAGATATATTCCATTTTCATGAATGAAATTAAAATATTTACAGAGACCTGAGACTATGAAAAGTTCACACCAAAAACAAATCTATTAGAAAGTAAAATCTTTGAGTTAGCAGAAAGTGTGAGGTAAAAAAAATACATACAAACACCCATGTACAAAAATAGTACAAAAGCAAGTATTGGAAATAAGAAGAAAATTGAATAGATTTGCAGAACAAACTAGAGATACTGTGAAAAACCAGGAGCATCAAATGAGAGAAGCCAAGAAGAAAGCCTAAGGCAGTCATATTGAAAGTAGAGCTATGTATTGAATTTTCCTTCTCCATGTTCACTGACCCACCACACAGCTAAATTCCCAGTAGTGGTAATAGAATCCACAAAAGAAGCATGAGGTTGTGACTGGCCACAACAGCAGAAGACACACAGTGAAAGTCAGAGAGAAAGGTTGTGCAGAGACAGAGACTGAAAAAATTACTTAGCCTTGGAGCAGAAATACAGTTATGTACTTTACATCACCCTATTCTTTGAAGTTACCTGAACATTCCTGATCCCTGAAATTCAAAGTGAACTAATACAATACTTCTTTCCCATTGGTGAAATATTTTTTTCATAAAGTATCTCATCTGAATCTCCCAAAAGCCCATACAGTCTTCAGAGGAAATATTACTCTCTCTCTCTTATTTTCTTTTCTTTAAGTATAAGGCCAGAGAGATTAAATCATTCACCTCATCAGGATTCTGAGTTCTAGATCATCCCCATGCAGAAAAATGCATTAAGAGATTATAAAGTAGCAGAAACCATACTATCCAACAGCATCACAAAACAAAAACAAACAAACAAAAAAGATACAATACCTGCCATCAACAAGCTCACAGTACAATAGTAGAGACAAACAAGGAAACCACCAGTTATGGTACAGTTCATTGCAGTGAAACAGATGTGCATAGGATGCTGATTACAGAGGAGAGTACTCTGACACAAACTTAAATGGATAGCAGTCGATGTCCAGGGCAATTCAGTGGACAGCAAGAGTCAGTGGGAATAGAAGCCACAGGGAAAGAGCAACTAGATAGAGAAAGTTTCATGAAGGAGACAGATAGCAGTACATGCCACATCAAAGGTAGTCAATCAATAATAGATGAATGAGCTAATGATCTAATAGGCCTAGAACTTATGATTGAAGGATGATATTAGCCAAGTAGACGAGGAAGCAGAAAGCTATTTTATGAAGATAAGAGAGTATGGAAACTTTGAGGAAGTTTGAGTTATTTAACATGGTTGGAGGTCAGAAAAATGTATTAGAATTTGAACATTGAGAGACAATCAGATTTCAAATCATGGAAGGCCTTCTATGCCCTTTTATGAAATTTGAATCCTTATCCTGAAGTTCCTGAAGAATAAGGATAGCAGTTATACAATCACATTTGCATTTTAGAAATATGTTTCTGTTGGTTATGTGAAGGACAGATTGGAAGAAGACAAAAATAGAGCAAATAGATAAGGGAGGATGCTTTTACAGTGGCCAAGGAACAAACCATTTAGGATTATTATAAGACAAGGAGAGTCAAACTGAATAGTAGAGCACCAGTCATAAAGGAATGTAACTGCTTATTAGCTCAAGAGTCAGTGACCATTAGATGCATAGAATGATGGAGAAAAGGGATTGTAAAATGACTATAAGGTCAATTTTGACATTTTCAGGTGCCATTAACCAAATATCAAATACAAAATCAGATTAGATTAAGAAAAAGCAAAGAAATAGAAGAGAGCAGTGTCAATGGAGGAGATAATTTAAAGAAAAAAAGAAATGACCACAATCTCAAATGACAAAGTAATGTCAAATACAATAATGATTAACATGTGTCTATGAGATTTGGCAAATAGTGCATTGAGGCCTGTACAACAGCTGTCTCAGTGGAATAGTGGAGACAGATGGCAGATAGCAGCTGGCAGAGGGAGCAAGGATAGAAAACAAGGGAAGTAAACCAAACAGCCCAGAGACTTTTTCTTTGCACCTTGTTAGCAATTTCTTTCAAATATTATCCATTTTAGGAAAATATTAGGGGATTCAAGATTCAAATAGTAATTCAAGGGTCATTTAGTTAAGATCAAAGGCAAAATGTACAACACATATTTAGAATCCTTTGCCAAAAGTGGTGCATTACATTTTCAGTGTGAATCGTCCCTCCTAAAATATAAATTTCAAATATCAGGAATTGTGCCTGTTTTGTTTTCTATTGTACCAATACCAATACCTTGCAAGCTGGCAATTGGTAAGTGTCCAGTAGATAACACCTTTTTCATCTCTATTTATTTTCATTCTATTATACCAGTAGAAATTCTATTCGTTCTTCAGGGTTGATAGTGTAAAATGATGCTCCTTCATTTTATAAAGTCTTTTCCAATATCCTCCTGGCTATCTCTTAATCTCTCTTCTGTGCTTCCAATATGATAGAATGTGTTATGTCTGTGTACATACTGTCTTATGTTATAGTTACTTTTTTACATATATATCCTTCTTTTTATTTATATTTATCAATCAAGTTCCATCAGAGTAGCAGAACCTGTATTGGTAGTGCAGGGATTTATTTATTTTAAGCTCATTTTTACCCCTATATATGCTGCTTTGCCTGAATGAAACTAGGCCAGCAGTCAAGAAGAGAAGATAAATATTTATGGGGGTGGGGCAAAGACAAACAGAACCCATGAAGATGAGCTTGAATCTACAAGTACAAGCAAAACTTCATCTGTCTATCACCAGAACCTGGGTTGGCCTTGGACCTCTGCCAAGCCTTTTGGTCTCCAACTTCAGTGATACAGGTTTCCTGATGAGATACGGTATACTTCATCACGGAGCTAAACAAAAAATTTTCCCAGAATTTGGAGAAGCTAAAGGAGAAAACCTGACAAGACATGGAGGTGATCCAGTAGATTCACAGCATACATTAGGTACACATTATCAACCTTCTCTGTGCAAGCATGGCTGCTGCTTCTCTTCCATCTTCCAAATCTCACAGAATTTTTCCTTGTGATCAACCCCAACCCAGAACAATGAAGGGAAGGCAATTCTGAGAAAGTAGTCCCAGATTAACTACATAGACACAAAACAAAACCACAATAGTCTATCCTTTTTCAACTTGGCATCATACATATTTTTTTAGTCATATTTAATTTCCAAATAAAAACAATAGCAAAATCATGCTTTCACCTAATATGGTACAACTATGTGTTACATCACCAAAAAAATGTTAACTCTCTGCCCAAAAAAGGGTACAAAAGACACTCTATCCATTTTTGGATGATGTTCATTTATTTTCTAGCTAAATTATGTTTCTCCTTGTAACTTAAATTCTGATATATGAAGTTTTATTATCACATATAATGTCAGATAATAGCAGAATGAGAGAAGGAAATTTTTAAAAAATGGTTAAACTATGCACAAATACATTTATATCAAAATAAAGAAGAAATACTCATGATTAATACTGTCCTCATTTATGCGACTGGGTGTATATTCATAGCTGATGCTCATAATGTCTTTCTTTTATTACTCACTTCATGTGTTTTTGCCTTCAACAAGCACCTTCATTAGTGGGGTGACCCAAATCTTCATTCTTGAAGGGACTGAGCCGTTAGTTATTTTGTCTCTATTTTTTTTCCCCATTTATTTTAATCACAGAAACTGGAAGTACTGAAATGTATCCCAGAGGATCTACTGCATTTGAAAGAGGCTTCTCCTTAGCCCATCATGCAGTAGCAACTCAATTCTCCATTGATCAGATAAATCACAGCATAATAAGTACAGTAACCCTCTTCTTTGCCAAATTCATGAAGATTTGTTTCTCCACAGGTATGAGAAGCACAGAGGCAGTCTCAAATTCTAGTTTAAAAGAAGCTTTCCTGTGTCCCCTGGAAGAAGCATAAGACCTCTAGACCAACAAAGCCCAAATTTAGGGGGGGAAGAAGCAAAAATTTCACTAGTGGTAATAGAAGTAAGAGTAATAGTCAAATAAGTCACTCCATTTCCAATCCTGATTCCCGTCCCCATGAATCTAGACTATGGAAGAAACATCTCCATATATTGATGGCCAATATAGAGCATATACCATATCTTGGTGGCCATTATCCCAGCTAACAGGATATTGCCCAAACTGATACCAAACCGTAGTCTTCAAAGTGCCATTGCACAGATCTATCAACCAAGATGCTTCAAGGTAATGAAGAATATGGCAAGACCCATGAATTCCATTTAAGTTCATTGCCATAATTTAATTGCTGCAAAATGAGTTCCTTGGTCATAAAAGTTGCTGTGGTGAATACCATGAAAAATACAATCATCTGAATGTCTATGTGTGGTAGTTTTGGAAGAAACATTGAGAAAAAGGAAGGTAAATCCAAATAGAGTAATGTGTATTCCAATGAGAACAGATCCCAACACCCTCCATGGGGAATTTGTTCAATTTAATCAGCTTGTCACAGTGACTGGATGATCACCACAAAGAATGATGCCGTACTGGAGACACAGTGTTGGTCTCTTTTCTGGACAAATTGGGCACACAGCATTACCTATATTCAGTTTGCACTTGGTGAATGGAAATCCATTTGCTAATCCCATGCATAACTTCCAATCCTGCCACCATGGGCAATTTGTGGGTCCACTGAAAAAAGACAAGTGTGGCGACAGACAGAATGTGTCACCTCATCCCTTTTATTATTAAGATCTTTCTCTGCTAAGTGTTTTCTCTGGTGAACAACCACATGATCTGGTGACCCAAGTGATGTCATACTGTGTATCTATTCAGAAGAGCGTAGCAACATATCTCTTCCTCATAGCGCTATGCCACCTATTTTCTAATTCTGTTGCAAGTTCCTGACCATCCAATTTAACCAATAACCATTGACTATGTATCAGTGTAAAGCCATATTTCTAGCTATTTCTCCTTCCAAGCTCGAAGTTCTGTTCACTGGGGGGATTTCTCTTCAACACTGTCTTTCAGGGTCACCTTAGAGTGGAGCTGAAGTTCAGCAGCTGACTCTTTTTGATCAATGCCAGGATAATGTTCAAAGCCACCTGTAAACCAAGTTCAAGCTTTTTCAAGCTCCATTAAGACAGATATCATTGCACCTAACATAGCATCTTGTATATGGAAATCACTCAACAAATAACTGTCAATATGAACTTAAAATATTTCATTATAACTGGTAACTTTGGTTGCCTCTTGGGTGGAAACATTGAGCAGTTAGGGGATAAGTGGGAGGGAATTTTGAAACTTGAATATATTGCTTATTTTTAATATATTTAATTAAACAATAAACTCAACAACTGCTAATTTTTTAAAAAGGATCGTTCTACTTTCAATGGTTTGAAACATAAATGTATTTTATTTTTATTTCAACTGCCTTGTATTTAGAATTTTTATATTCAGTATTGACAGAAAGGAGGCTGACTTTTTTTTCTTGAGTAAATTTTGTACAGCTTTAAAGTAAGCCATGCTTACATAATACATGCATTAACCTTTTGAAAAAGTGTCATTATGCATGCATGTTCACATAGTGATAGTGAATGTCGGATGTTACTCAAATCCACTCTACCATTTCTAATCATGTCAAACAAACTTCTTCCAGCTTCTTTCACTCAATAATTAATTACCTTATGAAAACCCCAATAAGGCTTCAGAGAAGAGCTACACTGTAAGAATTTGAAATAGTAGCTTCCTTCCTTCTTACTGAAGAAAATTTGAGAATGTGTGCTCATTTCTCCTAGACTGTAAGGGTGGAAGTTACCTCTCCCCATGTCAACTGTAACTTCAGATTTCTCTTGATAGTTTCTTGTAATGAACATGCATGTATTTTGTGGTCGATTCAGAGGGCCCCTTTTTTTTCCTCATCCTTACATTTTTGTACTTGATTTAGAGTTCCTATACCAGTACTTCTCAAGTGTGGCTTTGGAATGAATGAATGAATGAATGAGGTTCCACCTAAAGACTATGGCCAAATATCAGTTCTCATCTTGATTTATTAATAGCATTTAATATGTTTGATCACTTCCTACTTGAAACATTTTTTTTTCTCTTGGCTCTCTGGGTACTTTATCTATATCACTGCTCACTATGTCTTCTTAGAGTCCTTTGTTGGATATTCTTATCTCCATAACCTCTGACTGCTGAAGTCCCCAGGTCTTGGTTTTCTCTTCTCTGCCTACTCTTATTCCTAGAGGATCTGCTTATGGTTTTAAGTACTTGTAAAATGCAAATACTCAAATTTATACCATCCCAGAACGCTACCCTGAATCCCAGACTCATATATTTAACTGCCAACTCTACATCTCCACTTGGATGTCTTAAAGATATATGAAACTTAGCATATCAAACTCAGTTCCTGATCCCCACATGCTCCTAAAACACACTGGTCCCACAGTATTCTGCATTTCAATAAATGACAGAGTATCCATCTATTTTATCAGGCCAAAATCCTTGACACTTTTCTTTCTTTCATACTTAGAGCATTTATCCATCAGTTTTCCATCAGCAAATCCTATCAGTGGGTTCTCTCTACCTCTCCCACAACTATCTTGATCTGAACCAACATCA
>JAQZBX010039523.1:0-23018 GCA_029593785.1 Cabassous unicinctus
TCCTTTGGAAAAGGAGCAGACAGGGTGCAGCCAGACAGCACTGTCTGGGAGGCGGAATGCATAATGTGGCAGCCAGGCTCGTGCACACACGTGCGTGCACACACATGCACACACCCAGCCAGGGGAGGACCCCGAGGCTGCGAGCTGGGGCTTATCATGTCTTGCTCCAGTATCTGGTTTGGGGCAGCTGTGTTTAAGGCTTCCAAGGCAGGGGAGCCTGCAGCCTCCAATGGGGCGGCACAGCCCCGAGCGTAAAACCAACCTGCAGACAGAAAATGTACAAAATTACTTGGGAAAAGCCCTTGGTGCCTCACAGTTTTGTTCTTCTGAGAGATATAGGTCTCTTGCCTTCCTTCTCTCCCTCACTCCTTTCTCTTCTCTTCCCTTTCTTTTTTTTCTTTTGATTCTTAAGATGTGAAACAATGGGCCCTGGACAGGTCAGCTGGCCCCTCCTCGGCCCACCCCTCACAAATAGTAAGGCCGGGGGAGGGGGCGGGGAGGTGGTGGCTCTCGGGCATCTGTGCCCTCTCGGCACCCTCACAGCTGTTTCCACAGAGCCAGTGAAAGGCGCTGCTGTCATCCTGACCCCAGCCCCACCCCTGCCTCAATGGTCTGGAGGCCCTGAACAAAGTCCCAGTCCCAGGGCCCCTCCCAGGCTGCCGGCTGAAGCATATGGAAGGACACAGAATGAGGGGTAGGCTGAGGGGACGGAGATTTACTGCAGTGCTGGGAGGGCAGAGGTCATCCGGTCCATCCCCCTGCCCCCGAGCAGAAGGTTTTTATGGAGTCAGTGGCCTTCTAGGGGAAAATGGTGGAGATGGCAATGACCATGGCGGAGAGAGAGGAAAGCCCACTGGGGTTAGGGGAGGTGAGGGCCAAGGAGGGAAAAGAGCTGGGCCCCAGGTCCTCAGAGTTGCAGGCTTAGAGTTTGTGCCCAGGAGTTATGATCTTATAACAGAAGAGCAGATAAGGCCAAACGAGAAAACGCTGACTTAAGATGGTCGCCTCTCACTGATCCAGGCCCTGTCCCACCTAGTTTCTGCTCAATACTGAACAACTGCATAGCGATAACAGTAATAGAGCACTGGGATTTACTGAGTGTTTAGCATGTATGTACCAGGCACTGCTTTAAGCTCCTTGCATGCACTGTCTCATTAAATAGCAATAACAACTCAATTCTCATCCCCAGCATGCAGACAAGGAAACTGAGACACAAAAAGATTAGGTCACTTGTCCAAAGTTGTACAGCTTGTAAGTGGTAGAGGTGGAATTCACATCTAGGCAGGAAGGGGGCTCTTCACACTGCTCACTGCTGGGCCCAGGAGGCCCTAAAAATACCTGCTGAATGAGGCCAGGTGCAAGCAGCAGCCAGATGGCCCTCTTCTAGAAGCATTATCGGGCCAAACAGCAGGAAAGGATAGACTGTTCTGCCAGCAACTTCCCTTCGCTCTATCTGGTCTATTGGTCTGGGGTTAGCACTGGGCAGTGGACGATTCAAAAGCTTCCCACATGCAGCCAAGGTACCTAGTAGAAACTTGGTAACTGGCAGGTGTTAATGATGATGACACTGAGGTCACAAGCTTGTTCATGGCCAAGCCAAGGTCATAGCCAGATTCTGATTCCCAGGAAATCTCTTAGGACTCCCCCAGGTTCCTTCCCCTGAGTTTGGTCTCCGTTGCTTCTCAAATTTGAAAGCATTTTGCTGCCCTTCGTTGTTCTTGTGGTTGGGCCATGTTCCTCTGCCCATTTCAGAGGAAAATATGAACTCTCTGAAGGTGGGCAGGTTTCTGCAGGCTGGCTGATTGTGAACAAGGGACGAAGTGCTCCCCCAGCCTGAGGACACAAGGAGGTCCCCAGGGAGCAGGCGGCGGGGGACAGGGGGGTACGGGGGGGGGAGCACAGTTCATCAAGGCCATCCAGACTATTTTGTGAAAGGGCATTGCATGCAATCTTCAGTCTTCATTTTCTGCAATTTATTTTTCTAATTTTGTAGTCACTTATGAGTAATCCAAGTTTAGTGTAGTAAGAAACTTCAATAGCCTGCATGGCTCCTTCAGCCTTTCTGTGAACGTTTTTCATTTAAAAAAAAAAGAAAGAGGGGGAGAGAAAAGGGGAGAGGGAAGGAATGGAAAGAGAAGGAAAGAAGGGGGGAGGGAAGAAGGGAAGGAAAGAAAAGAAAAAAGAAAATTCACCCCAGACTGTCTGTTTTTGCCTGACCGCCTGGTGTGGAAAACCTGATGCTTACACACACAGCAGAGCTGGGCTTTATTTCCCAGGGACATGGGAATGGCCCTGAGCACCTATGTTAGAGGTTGTTTGCAAGTATAAGGAAGAGCTGCTTCTGGGTGCCGAGTGTCCTGGGCCCTGGGCTCCTGGGCAGGCATAGGTGAAGGAAAGGGTCCCTGCAGGCACCCAAGCCAGAAAACTTGCCACTTCCCTCTTTCCCACTTCTTAATTCGGCTGGTCACTCAGAGTCTACCATTCAGATCACTCCCTGTCCCTTGGGTTCCACTGCCTGAGCAGAGGCTCCTCACCCTCTCCTGGGCTCCCCAGGAGGCTCCCTCCCAAGAGGACCCTTCTCCTAACATGGTCCTCGCCCCATCTTCCTCCCACCCTGCTGCAGGGGAAGAGGTTAAAATGCTAATCTTGAGGCATCACCTCCTTCTCTATAAACCTTCCACAGCTCCCTAGAGGGGCAAGCAGTGGCCCTCCCAATAGGGCTCTGCCCGCCTCAGGCCCTCTGTCACACCTGCCCCACTCCCTCTAGGAACAAGCACTCTCCTCTTCTCTGCTCGCCTTGGCTCATCTGTTCACCTGAAGATGCTCTTCTGCACACTTCTTCCCTTGATGGCTCCCAAACCATCCAGAGGGATGTGTTTGGGTCTCCTCTGACTACCCAAGTGGGTTCTTTCTCCTCTAGATCCCAGAGCCATCTGGCTGGGCCTCCCCTATAGCACTTGTCACCCTGTTTTTCAGTTATTGGTTTCTCTCTCTGCCTCCCCCATCTGATTATGAGTTTCCCAGGGTGGGAGAGGGTCTTATCCATGTTTTCACTTGCTCACTGCCTGGCACAAATTGCTACTCAGCAAATAAACGAACAAAGCTCTGGGCAGGAAGAGCCACCGACACTGCACACAGGAGTGACGCCAGATGGACAACGGGCGCGTGAGAGAGGAGAGTGTGGGTAAGTGCGCGGGAAAACAGCTCATTCTTATGAGGCCAGTGGGCGTGTGTGCTGGTGTGTGTGCTGTCTGGGTGCCTCAGAGGGCAGGGACTGATGGAAGGCAGACTGTGCATCTTCTCTGGGTTTTTCCAGTCCTGTCAGGAGATGGCAGCCTGCGGCAGGCAGCAGGGCCACTGAATTCCCAGCCATGTGGGAGGAAGGCTCTCCAGCTGAGAGAACAGAGTGGGTGGGGAGGGACCCAAGCTGAGGCTGCAAGTCACCGTCAGGCTGGGACACACTGGCTCCTGGGTTGGGAGTGCCCATCCCTATCTGGGCTGCACCCCATGCACCACAGCCCCTGTCAATTCCTTTTGTCCCTGGCCCCCATCCTTCCTGGGCCTGGGCAGCTGGGTGCCCAGGTGAGCCGTGCTGTTTTGGAAGGCAACCAGGGTACTAGGCCTGGGCTGCAGGATTTCTTGGACTGGTAAAATTTAAGGGTCGCCAGCATTTTATTTTGCTAAGGATGCTTTTTTTTTTTTTTTTTTTTTTAAAAAAAAGCTTCTATCCATCATTTCATAAAAGAAAGGTCATTTTAATGCCAGGATAGTAGAAAGGATGTAATCTCAGAATAATGGACAGCCTTTCTCAGAAAGGGCAGTTGGCTAACACTCAAGTCAATCCATACATAAGCCATGTGGGTGGAGTCTGCAGCGTGGACCCTCTTTGGTTTGTGGCCTGGCATCTGGGAAACACTCAGCTTGGGCATTCGCTGCTGCTGCAGACCTGCAGAGGCCTGCGTGGTCCCCTGTGTTGCTCTTCCCAGGCTAAGGCACTGGCCTTCGAGGGAGGAGAGGAGGGACAATACACTGTACCCCTCACTTACAGGTTGGGACACAGGGCAGGGAAACTGTAATTGGGGATAGAGGAGGAAACCTTTGTAATCTGGCCTGGGTAGGGAAAAGGGCCTACCAGCAAAGCTCCCCACTTCCCAGCGCTGCCGGGGCCTGGCTCTGGTTCTCCGAGGGAGGGTGGGGGTGGGCAGCTGCCCTGGGCCACAGGCACCCGTGCGTTCCTCCTCTAAGCTCCACACACGGACATGGCCGCGTTTATAAGGTGCCAGGAGCCAAGGAGTCTGTGTGGCCCCGCCAACTCGGCCCGGAGGCTCAGAGGAGGGAGCCCAAGCCGGAGGTGAGGCCCGGCCAGCCCCAGGACCGGGCAGTCTGCAGCTCCCCAGAGTCCCTGGCGCCTGAACGGTGGCCCTCTGGGTGCCCCGAGGGCCTGGGACATGGGCCAAGGAAGGGAACGCTGAGTGCTGAAGGCCCTGGGGGTGGGTGGTACTCGTGCCCCCTGGGTGCTGCATGCTTTAAATAGCTCAGTTTCTCAGCCTCACAGTCCTGTCACCTCTGCCAGCTCCTTCCTGCAGTTTCCACACCAGAGAAGGCTGACTTCCAGGTCAGGATGGGGTGGGGGTGAGGGAATAGGGTGACCTGGCTTCCTCGGGCAGTGGAGGCTTGGGAAAGGAAAACAGTTATTCCGGCCCCGTTGCAATGAGTTGGACTTTATCCTCTGGGCCAGGGAGAGCTCTGAGACCCTGCTAGGTGAAACGCTTCCCCCAATCCCTGGAAAAGTACATGCTCCACTAGGGCCTCCTTCCACCTGAGCTCCCAGTGATCAACACCCCCCGCCCCCACCGGAGAGAGCCCTTCCCCTCCTGCCTCCTGGCAGAGGCCCTGGCCTCCTGCTGGCCGTCATGGAACCTCCTCCCAGCCCCTTCCTCCCTCTCACCCACCTGCCATGCCCCTCAAACCAGGTAAATACGAAGCAGTTTTAATCATTACAACTTCTTACGTCCAAATGGCCCGTTATGGTTTAAAAACTATTTTCACATCATTATTTCATAAGATCTTTCCATGATATGCAGGAACAGATAGAAATAATCCCCACTTTACAACCAATGAAACTGCGAGCCAGAAATTCGAGGGGTTGTTTCCAAGTTCATATGTCACATTAGGGGTATAATCAAGACTGAAACCCAGGCCTTTTAAGACTTTCCACTGCACTAAGAATGTGCCCTCTCACCATGCCTCCCCCCACCCTCATTTCCTATTCTTGGGTAAAGGGGAAGGAGGGGAGACCCACACAAGACAAGGGGGAGGAGAGGGAAAAGCCACGTGTATTCTCTCCCAGGCCCTGAATGCTGCTGCTGGCTCCACAGGTCACTTTCACAACCCAGAACAAAAATCTCACCAGATACGGCCTCAGACCGCCTGGCTCCAGCCACCCTCCCCGGCAGACGCAGACACAGACACATGGAGGACGGCCTGTTATCTCTCCGCTCCAGCCCGTTTCCTACCCTTCTCAAACAGCACATTTCTCCCAGGCTGGCTGCCTTTCCCGGTCACCACCCACAGGCATGGCCCCTGGGGCCCGGCCAAGTCCCCAGCGCCCTCTCTGCCCTAGACTGTGATGCTGAGCCCCTGCTAATCAGACAGTCGCCTCTGCCCTCCCAGCCGCCACCCCCAGAGTTCCCTGGAAATGTCCCTTCTGCGGGCCCAGCCCCCGCGGGGACGCACAGCTTTGTCTGCACACACAGCTGACTTGTGTTTGCAGGGACAGACAGGGGCTGGCGCTGGGGTGGGAGCCAGGAGGGCTGGGGTAGGGGGGGTGTAGAGTAGATGGGGGGAAAAAACAAAGTCCAGAGAACAAACTTTTGCAAGCAAGTCCTTTAGGGTCATTTAAGAGCCTGACCACAGGAGTGCGGGGGGTGGGGGTGGGGGGCTAGGAGAGAGGAAGGGACCACGGAGCCAGAAGCTCCATGATGGCGGAGCTTCCCAATACCCTTCCCACATGCACAACCACGTGGCCCCAAGTTTGCAGGGAGAGGAGAGCAGGGAAGCCGGTGGCGCAGCAGAGGTGTGTGCGGAAGGCCCGGTGGTAGTAAGTGTCCTCTCTCTTCCGCAGCCTCAGTTTCTGCCCTTTCCAGAGTTAAGCCCTTGGGGCTGAGGATAGGTGGGCCAGTGGCTACTTAGACCGCAGACACTGAGATGTAAATGGGCATGATAAAGCAAGTTGTATGGGAGGAGTTAAAAAAAAAAAAAAAAGAGAGAGGCAAAGTAGGCTTTTTACAACCTAGCTCTTTATCCGGGGTGACACTCTGGGCTGTGTGCCCGGGAAACCTTAGAAGGGCTCCTTGGGGATTGAGCAACCCTGGGCTGCCTCGGCTCACACCCCAGGGTCCTCACACTTCTTAATAATTTAGAGCATTAGAAATGAGGCGGCATGCAGGCTCTTGCTCTCCTTTTAAATTGCAGTCTGAGGTCCTGGTCTTTCAAGCTTGGTGGACAGGAAGGAGGGGACGTGCTCAAAGTGCCTCCACCTCCTCTGGCCTAGACCGGAGTCGGAAGAGTGCAGCCTCATCCAAGACAGGATCTGCTTCCTTGGGGCGTCTGGTTCTGGAGACCCCACCTGTCCCCTGACCACGGGGCTTGTGCACAGACGGGTGCTGACAGATGCCCAAACGCCAGTGCACCAGGAGTGCCCTCTCCCCAGACCCCCCTTTAACCCCAAGCTGCAGCCTCCAACCACTGGAGATGCCAAGTGGAAGCAAAACAAATTGAATGGAATTTTCTTCTCTTTGTGTTTTTTCATGAAGCATGAAGGTGATGGGCTGGAAACCAGCTGGTTGGGAAGGACACAGAGAAGCCGAGGCTGGCTGAGGAGAATGAAGAGCCATCTTGCTGTTTGCCTGCAGCTTGGCAGAGGGACCCCTGGATGAGACAAGAAGGAAGTAGCAGGCCCCAAGCCCTCTGCTGAGCATCGGTCTGGAAGCTGTCTCTAAATGCTTTGGGTCAAAAGATGACGGCCACTGCTGGGTCTGTGGAGAGGAACTCTGGAACAACATTCACCTCAACAGCGACTTCTTATCTCGTGTTCCTACCTCTGTCATCTGCTTACACCTGGCCCCACCCACCCGCAGGTACACTCTGACCGTAGAGGCAGCGTCCTCTGAAGGAGGCAAGGTCATGGGGCCGGGGGACTGGGCTCCAGTTCTGCTCCTGTCACCAACCAGCTGGGTGACTTTAGTTCTCTGGAACTTTCTTTCCCCTGTATAAAAGGACCTATTAACACCTAGCTCACAAGAGTCTAATGGCTATGTGGGTGCCTGCTGGCAATTTCTGTGCAGTCTAGTGCTCACTCTCAGGCCTAGAAGGGTCTCCCCAACCCCACCTCCCCGGCTTCCTGTTTTACCATCTCACTGTGGATGATTTTGGAGGAGTATAAATTAGCAACTGACAGTCCAAGGGCCAGCAGAATTGTCCTTCTGTCCTTCCTTTGGGCCATTAGAATTGTCCCTTGCTCAGAGCCTTGACCCACCTGCCCCGACTCTCCTGCACTCTGAGGCGTCTTGTGGTCTGAGGACGTGGGGTCAGTAAACAGACACAGCCCTGCCCCTAAGAAGCTTGCAGTCTAGTGAGGGGTCAGAACTCAGTCCAGCAACCACCATGAACTTGTAGGACAAAGCGGGCTGAGGGAGGGCTCCCTGCTGGCCTGCTGCCCCCCCACCCCCTGGCTCCAGCAGCAGACACCAAGCAACGCCGCTGAGAGTCCATTTCTGAAGGCAGACCAGGAAGACTGCCTGCCAGCAGGAAATGCCCGTGGCTTTCTCCAGTGGTTTTTCTGGGGGATTGAACACTTGGAAGTTTGCTCACGACTGACCTGTTTGCTTCCCCCTCAGTACTCCTGCGGAGCTGGGGCTTGTGCTCCCTGACTGCTTAATGATGTACCTTTTTGAAGAGTGAACATTTTTGATCGAATAAGGGAAAATAAGCAAATAATTAAAAAATGAAACAACCCCATTTTTCTACCTGACTGTCACAGTTCCTTTGAAGAAAGACGGAGGCCCAATTGCCTGATTCAGTCCTCTGTCAAGTTCATAGATAACTAGGATTCTGGGGTCCTGTACCCTGTTTGCCCCCCACATTAGGAACATCCCAACAAGGGTGACTGTTGAAAAACCGCAGGAGGAACCCCACTAGAAGGTTCCATAAAACATACAGCAACGACCGCAGTGGCCCCAGCTGCCCCCTGCTGGTGACCTGACTCGGTGGAGGGGGGCAGTGCTTGGCGGGGGCCCAGGGGAGGGGATGCCGGGGAGGGAGGGGCACGCATGCCGAAGGCCTCTTGAGGCCAGGTGAGGCTGCGGCCTGTTTCTTGACCATGTTGCCGTGACTTATGTCCACTCCCACCGCAGCAGGGAGGGGGGCAATTACAGACACTGGCCCAGTTTGTCCCCACGTGTTCACAGGGCCACCAGATTTAAGTTCTGACCTCTCACTGGACTGCCAGCTTCTTAGGGGCAGGGCTGTGTCTGTCCGTCTACGGACCCCCATATCCGCAGCCCCTAGCCTGAAGCCTGGACACGGCAGCTCCTCAGTAAATCCTTACTGGGTGACTAACATTTATGGGCTATACAGGTGCTGGGACAGAAGACAGGGTGCTGAGGAGCACAGAGTGGGGGTCACAGGAGGCTTCCCGAGGAGTGACACACAGGCTGTGGCCTGAAGTGTGAGTGGTCCCAGCAAAGGGGCGAGAGGGACTCGGGGGACTTGAATTCTAGACAGGTGAGAGTCTGTCAACCCAGGATATGACACAGCAGGAAGTTCTGTCTGGCAGGAGGGCAGCTTGGGAGGGAGTGGGGTGTAGGTGTAACAAGGTGGCTGGGTCTCAGGGGCTGGCCCCTGGAGCCTACGTCACTCATGATGGACCTAATGTCTGGTTGGGACAATGCGAGGTAAGCAGGTTTCTGAGGACTAGGGTCCCAGGGCTGTTCCAGTCAGTGGCAGGGCCTGGGGAAAGCACGGATGCAAGAGGTGGCTGCAGGCAGGTGAAGCCGGCCTTGTGCGCTGGTGCCCCCTGCAGGCCGCTTGGCCCAGCCCGTGGCGGGGACACGCGGGCTGACCGGAAGGCCACAGACTCCGTGGATGGGTCCGGGGTGGGGAGGGGGGCAGGCCAGGCCAGGCCATCTGTAGGACTGGAGACCAGCCCAGGTGGGGAGTGTCAGAGCTGGGGTCTGCTCTTCACCGGCCCACCCACCAACCAGCCAGCAACAAGCAGCCTGCCTTGGAATAACTAAGAGCTGGAAATCACTTCCTCCAGCCCCCTAATTTTAGGGTGAGGAAGCCACCAGAAGGGTCAAATGACTTGCCTGAGGTCATGCAGCTAAAGAAGGGCAGGGCTGGGGCAGGAACTTGGGGAACTCCTGCCGCCCAAGGCATTTCCTTCCACATACCCACCTTTATACCCTCAGCTTCTAGTTCCTCAAATTCTCTTAAATGGCTATTGAGCAGCTGAACAGCCCGCCATCTTCTTTTCCACCCCCAGTCTCACCCCCAAGCCACTTTGACCACCCAACAGTAGGGGCTGAGGGGTGGGCAGAGCGGACCCCTGCTGACCGCACTCCCCAGGGCCTGCCATTTCCTCCCGGGGATCCTGAGACCAGTGGGGAGCTCTGCCCCCGCCCCCCCAAGGGAGGCCAGAAAATAGGAGTTGCGGGAGGTGGGAAGGCACTTCTGCAGGGGAGGGGGAGAGAAAAGTGGTGGGGTTGCTTCAGGTTCCTTGCAGGGCTCCGTAGCTGACCCAGGAGAGGGGCAATTACAACCGGCTCCATGCGGGAAAGGGTTGTGTGCGCGCCCAGCTGCAGACAGCTGAGCCCTGAAGAGGGGCTGAGTGGGTCATGCCGACACGGGTACCTGGATCCTCACCCTCCCCACATCAGGGAGCAGAGGCAAGAGGGTCTCCGGCTTCAGATCCAGGCTCCCTGATCCCACACCACCTGGCTCTGTGAAATCCCCAGGTCCAGAGCCAAATGGCAGGCTAGCCTGGGTCCCCGATGGATGTGGCGGCCTGCCGCCCAGGCTGGCAGGGAGCGCACTACTCCTGAGGTACAGGTTTTTGCTTTTGGATGAAAACATGCCCTTGGCCTGGAACGGTGAGAAGCAGGTGCCAGCAAGATGAGCAGGCCAGTGCAGTTAGGGTGACCCGGGGTCGCTGCCTGGCAGCACAGCCCCACCCCTGGGCTTGCTGACCCTCGCCGAGCCTTCGGCCGCCTGGACTCCCTTGGCCACACTGGCGGTACACGGCTGGCCTTGGCCTCTGCCCCTCCCGCTCCTCTGTGCACTGCCCCCTCTCACTGTCCCCCCCACCCCGGCAGGCCCCTCCCACCTCCAAGCCTGTGCTTTGGCTCTTTTCTCCTGCTCTCTTCTGGCTACCCAAAGCTGCTGCTGCTTTCATGCCTGTCTCCTCCAGGAAGCCTTCTCCAACCTCCCACACTAAAAGGGCTTGATCCCTTCTCCAACTTTCCTAGACTGTGCTCCCGGCCAGCTGGTCTTGCCGCTCCTGGAGGCTCCAGGCAACTTCTAAATATCGCATGGAGGCCACTGGCCCGTTTTGCTGGGATTTAACAGTGCCAAGCTCAGGGCACCCAGCAGGGCCTCAATGCACCCCCCACCCCAGAGCTTTCCTTGTGGCTGGATCCCAGGTCTACTCCCCAGTGCTGCATCCGAACCCCAAGTCCCAGTGCTCTTTGGGGGCCCTGGGCTTGTGGAAGAAGGTCTGTGTCTCGGGGACTGTCCCAGGGACCTTGAATAAACAGGATCCATGAAGGGGAAAGCAAAGGCAGGGCCTTTATGAAGTTCTGAAGTTGCTCTGGGAGGAGAAGCTTTGGGAGGGCACAGCAAGATGGTCTTAAGTGATTTCAACACTGACGATGTCTACGGAGGAAGCAGGTGTAGCAGACAGGTATAATAATTTACACCCCTAACAGAGGGCCAAGAGGCGCAGGCAGCTGATGGCGTGATCTGCCCAGCTGAATCGGGTTAGAACTAGGATGGCAGGTGTCAGACACTTGGCTGCTTCAAATATTTCTTATGCACACAGTAGAAAGTCATTAAAGGACGTCTCTGGGGCCTGGTGGGCTGAATTCCAGGTGATTCTGCTTCTAGCCTGACTTTATAGATACACGACTCCTTTAATCAGTTTTTTTTTTTTTAAACACCCAGAATAATATAACGAAAGGGCTGTTGTCTAATGGGCATCAATGGTGAGTTCAATATGGGGAGCTCTGATTTACATGCGGCTGCTCAAGAATGCACTTACTCCAATTATAGAAAGATATTCATAATCATAAGAGTTAGCTGGAGCCTGACCATCCTGATACCACCTAAGCTCCCCCCTCCTTTAGTGTCAGCTGCTCAGCAGAGGAACTTGGGGGGGGGCGGATAGCGGAGGAAAAGTACTACCTGGTGGCGCTCAGCCTCCTCTGCTCACCAGGTGCAGGTGCGTGGGGCCCAGGTGTACACACAGCAGGCACATTGCTTCTCTAGAGTGTGCACAGTCCTCTGCCGGGGGAGGATGTGGGGGGCAGAAGGCATCTCCAGGAGGAGGGTTGGGTAGCCAGAGGTATGATCACTTTGGTGGCCCAGAAGAGGACAGTTCTTACTTGAACGTGTCTGTCCCCACATTTCAAAGTGGCCTGAAGCTCCTCTCATGCTGCAAACTGACCCTTGTCCTGGGGATTTGGAAAAGGCCACCAAAGGGTTAAGTGAAGATGCTCCCTGCAAGCTGCTCCGGCTTCCCCAGTGGAGCAGCCTGCCCTCTCCCTGGCACTGCCAGCTGAAACAGGAGTTGAAATAGGGCCAGGAAGGGGCTGGGGCTGTTTCTCCCGAGACTCAGCACCCCCGGAGGCCTTTAAACCTGAGCTCTGGGCATGAAGCAGTGAGGGATAGAGAGTCTGTGGGTGTGTGGGGAGCCCTGTCTACGAACTTTGGGTTCCCAGGGCAGGTCTTGCTGTTTTGGCACAAGGCAGATTCCCTGTGCCGATGGTCTAGAGGCTACTCCAAGAGTTCCTGGGCTGGAAGGTGACCTTGAAAGATCCTACAGTTCAGACCCCTGCTTCCCAGTTAAGGGTCCCCAAACAGGGAAAGGTCTAGAGGTAAGAGGAAACTAGCAACTACGGCAGGTCGGGTCAGACTGCTCGCATAATGTGCATAGACCTTAGAGCTACTGAGGTACAGGTCAACCGCCCCTCCCCCCAGCTTCCTTGGACCCCTCTGCACTGGGATGCCTGCTTTGCTTGTGGCTTCTCAGTGGCCATCTGGCGGGGGGAGCAGGGAAGCCCTCTGTCCATTTAGAGGAGCCTCTTATTTATCTAGAGGAGATGGAACCTGGCCGCACTGAGAGCTGTGGGTGTAAATGCTCCTCAAGCAGCAAGTTCAAGGTGAGTGTGGCATTCTTGCTGGCTGCTGGAAGAGCTGGCCTGTCCTCCCCTCCCTCCACCTCTGACTTCCCATCCATGCCAGGCTTCCAGAACACAGCCAGGGCAGGGCGGCTGTGAAGGGCGAGGCAGGCGCACGGCAGTGGGAGGGGCACCTTGCCAAGTCCCTGCTCCCACCCCCCCCCACAGTCTCCTGTGGGGGCTCCGGTTCCAAGATGTCCACTGATGTGCCCTTCTGGAAGCTCTGGGGCCCACTTGCGGGAGGAAGGGGAACAGAGGGAGAGGGGCACACTCTCTCACGCCGAGTAGACTGTCGTGTGGTGGCTGGAATGCATGTCCCTCGTGCCGTGCAGAGGGCCAGGGAGCAGGCTCCCAAGGGGAGGAGGGGTGAGGCCTGCCACTGCAGGCTAGACCTTGGCGGGCAGGTGCCGGCCCTGGCTACGCTCGTTTTACACAACAGCCCACTGTGCTCACCAAAAACCGCTGGTTCTCTAATGTATGAGATCGCCGACGTAACACTTAACCTCCCCAGGCCTCTAGCCTCTCATCTATAATATAAGTGGGCTGGACTGGTAATCTAGGGGTCCTTCCTTCAGATCTGTGCTGTTCTATGATTTTTAATTGATCCTGGGACTCTGTAGCTCAAGAACCAACAATGGCTCTCTGAGTCCTACTTCATCGCACCCAAACCCTTTTGCACACCTATCTTACTGACTTATACCCTCCATTCCAGGTGAGGCAGGGTCTTCACCATCCCTGCCTTGCATCATTCCCCTTGCATCATTCCCCTAGGTCTTTTATTTTATTTTATTTTTTTCATTCCTCTAGGTCTTGGCTCCTTATATTTCCCCCACCAAAAAAGTCCTTCTCTCTCGTCTTAACTACCCCTTCCTGCTGGGTCCAGCTCCCTCATCAAGTCTTCTCTTGTCTTGTGGGTTGAATTGTGTTCCCCTAAAAGATACTGTAGTGCTGAAGAACGTGACCTCATTTGGAAATAGGGTCTTTGAAGATGTGGTTAGTTAAAATGAGGCCAACCTGGGTAAGGGTGGGCCCTAATCCAAAACGCCCTGTGTCCTTACAAGAAGAGGGGAAGACACGGAGAGACGCAGGGAGGAGGAGGAGGTGGAGACTGGAGCCTGCAGCTGTGAGCCAAGGAAGCCAAGGATGGCCCGCAGACACCAGACGCTGGGGGAGGCCAGGAAGGCGCCCCCCTCCCAGGTGCCAGAGGGAGCAGGGCCTTGCGACCCCTTGACTTGGACCTGTGGCCTCCAGAACTGTGACAGAAGAAATATCTGTTGTTTTCAGCCACAGTCTGTGGTACTTTAGGCAGCCTCAGGAAACTAAGACGCTTGCTAGGTGACACTGTGGGGGCAGCCTCCGAGGTCCTCAGACATTTACAGGGAGCACCTACAGTCTTCTAGGGCCTTGCACAGGCTGGGTCCAGAGAAGGGCATTGGGCAATAACGAGACTATTTTCTTCCCTTTGAAGGAGTGACCCTCTGCCGTCCCCTCCCTGCCCAGTGGTGGCTAGAAGCGTCCCTGGGGAGCCAGGGACAAGGCAGTGAGCTGTTACATAACCCACAGGGAGATTTTTTCCACTGGCTCAGGTGGTGCCAGCTTTCCACAGCAGGTAGAGGCGCCCTGTCTGGGCTGGCTGTGCCCGGGCACGGCTGAGATGCTGGTGATCTGGAGCGGCTTAGCATAGCTCAGATTCCCAGTGGCAGCTGGGGGACGGCCACTCGCTGAGCTGTGGGAACAGATCTGCTGTCTCCTGCCCGCCTGGCTCTGGGGAGGGAGGAGGAAGAGGTGCTGCGGGTGAGCTGCCAGCCAGCCAGGGGTGACTCTCCGGGGCCCAGGACACCCGAGCTGGCCTTCTCCAATAACCCACTTATCGGCAGTGCCCGCTTGGGCGGGATAACCTCAGACAGGAAAGCACCCGGCTGAGTTCTATGGAAAATGAAGCCGCGGTGGGGGGTGAGGGTGTGTAGGGAAGATGACACGGCCTGGCAAGGGGCACGGGTGATGGTGAAATAATTCCCTGACCTGAGGAAGGCTCCAGAGCAGGAGGGAGCAGAGAGCACGCCCTTCCCTTCCTGTGCCCACCTACACAATGCTCATTCTTCCCCAGTGAACCAGCCAACAGGCACTTGCTCAATACCTACTGTGTGTTGGTATGGTGGGGGGAAGCAGATGGCATGTACCTAGTCTTTGTCCCCCAGGAGGCCTGGGGACATAAGCCTCAGCAAGAAAAGTTTGAATAAGAGCCTGGAAGACTCCATGAAGGGCACAGCACAGTAGGTTTAAAGGGTCAGAGGAGGGAGAGGTCCCTAGGGTGTATTGGGGTGGTCTGGGAAGGCTCCCTGGAGGAGGCAAGTCTCACAGGAAGGAAGGGAGGACCTGTTGAAGCCTGTGTCCGTGCCCTCAAGACCAATCGTTCCACAAGCACCCACTGCTTGTCTTCACTGTCTGACATTTAATCGGTGGCACGGGGAAAGACACTGCCCCAAGACCCAGGGAGAGGGTGGTCTTGGGGAATCTGTAATGCAAGGTCAGGAGAGACAGTTGGCAAGGGCTCCTTGTTTGTCCCCAGCCCTCGCCACCAGGGCTGGGCCCTACGTGGTGGAGCAGCCAGCTCGGGCTTGGCGGAGCTGGGGCCGTGCGGGTCTCGTCTCCTTCAATCTCTACCACAACCTGATCTTTTACAGAACAGAAACTGAGGTGCAGGATTTTACATGTCAGAACAGTGACCCAGGCTGCTCTGCTGGGTTCCCAGGCCTGGGCTTTGCTGCCTGAGGGTAGGAAACCCTCTCTAGAGAGATGAGATTCGAGAAAGCGCCCCTGCCCGCCCGAGAGGGGGTGGGGTGGCGAAGCTGCATGCTGTCTTGCTTTCCCTTTGCCACTCTTCTCCACCATGCGCGCTTTCACTCCTGCAGGCCAGCGGCCCCTTTCCATGGGAAATGGTGACTCTTGTCCAAGGTGCCACAGTCCCTGCTGACATCTAGATTCTCCGTGAGAGCTGCAAAAGTTGAGTTCTTGCTTAGAAAGACAATGCGGGTTTTCTCCAGGGGGGGCTCGGCAATCTGAAAAAAATTAGCCGTAGCCCAGAGGCAGGGGTGGTGGTGGTGAGGGGTGGGGAGTGCTGGGGGCTCTGCCATGCCCGCCTGGCGAGATGACGACTGGGCAGGCTGCTGTCCTGGATTCTTCCAGAACTGACTGAGTCCATGATCGTTTTTCTCTCCTCTGCTTATTTTCAGGCTCAACAATCAAAATGCTGTTTTGTTTCCAGCCCCACTGAGCATCCCACAGTCCCACAGAGGGAACCTTAGACCTAGCACTTGCACAAACCTCCTTGACCAAAAAAAAAAAACAAAACAATTGAACAGTCAGATCTAAATATTGGTCTAAATACTGACTTTGAGATATCCCAGCTGGGTCCTCCAATAAAATACTTAAGACCTTCAGAGGGGTGGGCAAGTGAAATAAGTCCACACATACATGGGATCTGCCACAGTGCAAGGTATGCAGCAGCTGCTCAATAAATGTTTGTTGAGAGGAGAAATGAAGATTGGAAGTGAGAAGGTAAGATACACTTATTCCCCAGCAAGGATGGGCACCAAGCCTGGCAATGGGGCAGGCTGGCTCCTGCCCCTCTGTTCCAGTAGAGCGGGCTCAGAGGGTGGGTTTGAGCCAGGCACCGGCTGTCCCCACCTGGGGAGCCAAGGCCTGCCACAGACTTCTGTGATGGTCGTTTGGGGAGACGAGATGGCTGCAGCCATCAGCCTCCATGACCCTGGACACAAGCCTGCTGAGGGCTGCTGGGGCCCCCGCTCAGGCACGAGCGTGCCAGCTCTGCACCCCTCCCAGAGCCTGGGCTTCAGCGTGGCAGGGACGACTCACAGGGGTGCTCAGACTCCAGCCATCAGGCAGGGCAGCAGTTTTTAGAAAAAGAGACCTTTTGTGGGCCTCTGAATCACCCCCCTGAGTCTGCTCAGGGACAGAGCTGCTTGTACTGCCCTCTAAGCCCTTTGCTTCACCCCTCCTGATTTCTAGCAACCAAAGGAGGGGAGCCGGGTGTGGAGATAGCCCAGGGCTTCTGCTCAGGCTCTGGAATGCACGGAACAATGTGCTTCTATCCCTGGGTATGCTCGGCTTGGCCAACATTAAAATTAGTTGACATGCCTGGAGTGCACATGGGCTCAGCGGTGGGTGTGCAGTGGAGGGAGGGGGTCCGAGAAGGGGGCGATCTGGCCCTCAGGAGCAACAGCCTGGGTGGTTAATCTAGAAAATGGCGAATGGAGAAGTGGAGGTGTTTTCCCTGGGTGCCCTCAGCCCTCCAGAGGCCCAGAAAGCTCAGCCACTCAGAGGCTGCTGGAAAAGCAGTGGGATTAGTCCAGAAGAGGGGGTTTTAAAATCCCCACTGTTGGCTTCATGAGACAGATTCTTGCTTTTCCTAAGTTTCTGACCCTTCCACCCTATTTAGGGGCTGGCACAGGGCCTGGGAGCTTGGGCACTGGACCGACTTGTTTGCAGCCAGCCCCATGACTCTGGGCAAGCCTCAGAGTCTCACTGAACACTTTTTTCACGTGGAAACGCAGGGAAGGATTCCTGCCCTGGAACCTTCCTCAGAGGGGAGGATCAGAACCTCCACGTTCGCACCCAGGAAACAGCTCAGAGAGCTGGGAGGCCCGGCAAAGCCCAGGGAGCACTGGTCCCCGAGCCTGGGGGCTCCCTCCCTTCCACAGACACCCACAGAACATCTGCTATGTCCAAGGCAGGACCCTGAGCTGGGGACAGGATTGCTGTCCTCGAGTCGTTTATGTCGGAGCTGAGTGGAGCTCCAACAGCTAGCCCCCCCGAAACCGCCATCCTTTGGAAAAGACAGGGGTCAGGAACTCCAAATGTTTTGTAAAGAGGAATGACTTCTGATTTTCCTGAAACCTCGAGATAACCAGGAGAGAAGGAGGCTCTCCCCTTGTGTGTGGAGTTAGAGGAATGGTCTGGCCCCTCTTCCCAAACCCACAAACATGGGACCAGGGGTGGTGGTGAGAGAAACAGGGAGGGGAGTGGGATAGAGATGCCTCACCGAGCTCTGAAGGTGGACTGATAAGGCCTGTCCAGACCTTCTGGGGCTAAAACCCACAGATAAAATCATTCCCAGAGACCCCACACAGGCTCGCCAAGCCCCTGCCACCGCCTGACAGGGTTTCTATGTATCAAAAGCCCCAAACACAATACCTGATGGGGCCCTCTCCCCCCAAACTCTGATAAGATTATCATTTCTCTAGCTTGAGGTCAGCTTTTTAAGAGGCTGTCTTTTAAAAGGTGCTGGTCACATGCCAGAGATTCTGATTTTGCGTTGTCTTTTCACAACAGTCCTGCTGTGTTTCTGGCTTGGTTGTGATGAGTACGTGTGTGTATATATATATTTTATTTTATTTTTTATTTTTTTTCAAAACAGGTATCACATCCTTCTGTTGGATGTGTTGTTGGCGACGGTTGCTAGGGGGAGCTGGGTTCAGTTACAGACACACTGATGCCTGCTCTAATAATACTTTGCTCTGCATAGCTCAGATACAGACACCTCTCAGCTAAACAGGGCGCACATGTCAACAGAGGAGGGCTTGAACTTGTACAACCCAAGCCTATCCTGGCAAAAGAACACTCCCGGGCCCAAGTGGAAGGCATGGGCAGTGACAGGGCAGTGCTGGGCTGGGTGGAAGGGGCTCAGGCCTCAATTCCTGCCATTCCAAAGGTCCCATAAAAAGAGAGGCGCTCATTCTTCACCTCTCCATGAAACTGGAGCCCTCCCCCTCACCATTTCCCTGATGAGGCTCAAGGGGGGTTTTGGTTACTTTGGTGCAGCCCACGTTCTCCTGGAAGTCAGAACGCATCACTAGACATAACGTACAGTACAGAACCTGCCAACGTGAGAGGCTGGGGGCCTCGGTGGGGAGGGCTAAGCAGCGAGCCTTACTGGGAGGCCCCGTCTCTGCACAGCCTGGCAATGTGGGTTGATGGGGAGACACGTCTCCTAAAACGTGATGGCTGCTCCGACAAATATCCGAGGCCAAGAAAAAAGAAAAGGAAATGCGAAAGGAGAGAACTGCAGCAAGAGGGGAAGCAGAGGGTGGAGAGAAATGAGGCGGCAGGAGAAAGAGGGCAGTTCCAATCTCCTGCCTGGCTGACCTGGTCGGCATGGAAGTCCTCAAAGAAGGACACTGGGGAGGACGGTGGGGAAATGTGAGAAAGGGCCCCTGAGATGGTCTTGACCAGCCGCCTCCCTGCACTGAGGGGAAACTGAGTCCAAGGGAGGAGAAGAGACTGTTTCTGCAGTGGATGGCCTGCACTTTCCTGCCCTCCACCCAGCTCATGCTCTGAGTCCTCTGGGTCACTCAGCAAAGATCCTGACGCCCGGTGTGCAGTTCTTGACTGGTTCATGGTGGGACAGGCACAGCCAGCTGTGATTTAGAAATGGCAGTGGAAGTGCAGTCACAGGGTCTCCAAAACATCTCCTTGACAGTGGTCCTCAACCCTGGCTGCCCCTTAAAATCACCTGTGGACTTTTTTTTTAAAAGGATGCCCAGGCCTCATCCCTGGTGAATCTAATTCATCTGGTCCAAGGTGGGGCCCCTGTACTGATATGTTTCAAAATCTCCCGAAGGGATTCTAATGTATAGCTAGGTTGAGAACCACTGACTTAAAGAAAACCCAGACTGGATCCCCACTTCTGACAATCACACTGACAAGAGACTGTGCATCAGGTTGCCCAGCTATAAAAATGACACGTCACCTGCAAAGCATCAGTCCTCCAATGCCTTGTTACTCAAACTGTGTCCCCTGGACCAGAAGCTCTGCATCACCTGGGAGCTTGTGGCAATGCAGAATACCAGGCCCCACCCCAGACCTACAGAGTCAGAATCTGCATTTAAATAAGAGCCCCAGCAATTCATGTGCACATTAAAAATTAAGAAGCACTGATCTAATGAAGACTACTTATTTGGGCACATAAGAGATATTTAAGAAATGTCTGTTTAATAAATAGAATTTTACTTACAAGAACACTATTAAGAAAAGGACCAAATCTATAGACTTGGTTTGGATGTAAAGATTGCAGATCATTTGGTGACAGGGGTCCACTGGGACCCCAGGGTCTCTGGCACTGTCACAGCTCCTGAGGGCAGTGCTTCTGGTCTCCTGGATTACAGGAGTGCTGACTGGCTGGGAAGGGTTAAAGTACATTTAATCTTACCCTCTCCCCCACGGACCCCCACTTCCCACTCCATGGGGGGCTGCATCCCAGCTTGGCAGGAAGCCCTCAGGCCTTTGCCGCAGAGTGTCCGCCACATCAGAGTCTGCTCTTCTCCCCCCATGCCGCAGGCTCCCATCACTGAAGCCTGGGCAGCAAAAGCGATCATCCAGGGAGGGCAGCGTCCAAAGACAGCTGCTGGGAGCCGTGCTCTTGGAGCACTTCACACCCTGACCCCTTTGCAGCCAGCATCACTAAGCTGGGTCTCAGAATTTGTGCATGGAGGTGGCAGCCAAACCTGGCCATACGAGGGGTGTTTCAGAGGACGCAGAACCAAACTGGGGTCTGGCTAGGGATCCGGAGCTGAGAGGGCTTTGAGTGGATAGAGCTGACCGTGAACTCTAAGGCAGAAAGGAAGGGAAGGGATCCACTGACTGGCCAGCCTAGGCCTGTCTTCCAGGAGAGGATGACAAATCAGGTTGGCCAGAAAATGAGAGCAGGTGAAAAAGGCAGCCCTGTGGGTGTTAAGAAGGAAAGCAGGGTTTCACGAGCCATGCCCACTGCTCTCTCTTCTTGTTCCTAGTGGGTCTGGAGTTGTAAGTGGCCATGAATTATGCTGCCCAAGAAGCCCTGCTACAACCTGCCACTTCCGTGGCTGCAGAGAGGAGTGGCAGGGCCTGAGGAGATCAAACTGGACATGTGGTGTTGGCTTCCTTGGGGCCTTCTAATCAGGTGTGTCCATAGGGGGCCCAGGGGGGCAGCCTCCTGCCAGCAGTCAGCATTCAGCCTGCCTTGTCTTAGATTTGGTCTGTTTAATAATTAGACTTTTCCATAAGAAGTTATTAGCTGGTGAATGGAAGAGGCCTTCACTAAGTTAAACACAACCAAGCAGGCTCCCTTCCTGCCGGGACATCTTGGAGCCATTTCTATGCCAGTGTGTTTTGTGGTGATGGAGAGGTGGGGACAGGGGCCACAGAGCTCCTCTGGTGGCTGAGCGTTTTCCAGGCTTGCGAGCAAGCCCCTCTCATCACAGGTTGTGCACGAAATGCCTGACTCCACGGGATCGTGGCAGCCCCTGCAGCCTGCGGCCTCTCCGGCTGGTGCATCCAGCCCACGCCCTGTGTATCCATCCACCACCGGCTCTGGTCAGGCTATTTGGAGCTGGCAGCCATTATCTAGAAGTCTTGCCCCATCCTGGCCCTTCTCTGGAAAAAAAAAAAAAAAAAAGCCAAGGCCAAAGGCCGATCCTGTCCCTGACTCCGCGGTGCCGGGCAGTCGGCAGCAGGCAGGCTTCTTGCCGTCCATCACCCTCCACGTTCCCAGGACATTCCGGCCTGCGAGGAACATGCCCAATGTGCAAATCCCTCAGGTAATGCGGGAATTCGTCACCAGGGGAGTGCGGGTGATCCAGGAATGGGAACCTGATCAGGGCCTGGAAACTAGAGGGCAGCGCCCTGGCCGGCCAGGGGAGGACTCACATTGCAGCGAGCGAGGCTGACCCCGAGGAGGAGAGGACAGGCAGGGGCAGAGCCCTGCAGGCAGCGTGCCGAGGGGACAGGGCAGCGCCTTCCTCGGAGACTTTAGGGAGAAGACAGCAAAACATGTGTCTGGGGGGTAGGATTAGGGGCCATGTGCCCCAGTTTATGGGGCAGTCTAGGCTTATGCCTGTTGTCAGTGTCATTACTTTCACCCTCAGAAGTGTCCTGGTTTGGGCGATAAACTCTATGGCCACCCTAGTTAAGACAGCCCTTCCTGCTCTGTAATTCCACCTTCACTTCATAACTTCCAAGCCACCTTCTTCCTTTACCTTGACTGAAAATTCAGTTAGTATCTTAACTAGTCTCCAACGTACAAGCAGGAGTAGAGATGACTTTGCTACAGCCAAGAGTCTCCAAGGATGGCCCAGGGGTGGCCCTCGTCACCTCTCCCTGATTCCACCAGCACTGGGGCCACCGGTTCACATGCTCCCACCCACGACAAAAGAGCAGGTATTTGCCCTCAGCTCCCCACTGTGAAAGGAAACTGTGCTGGGCTGGGCCCCAGAGCACAGGCCCACGCCCTTCACCCCCCCACCCCACCCCACCCCCACCCCTAGCAAGTGCTCATGCTGTTAAAACCATCCCTGGACACTGGTATCAGTGGAGGAAGGAATGCGGAGGAAGGAGGTAAGGTTTCTGCGGGTGAAGGGATTTTGGGTGGGATAGATTCAAGGAGCAAGACCACGGATTTGCACACTTTTCCTCTGCCCTGAAAGTGGGTTCAGGAACCACAGTGTATAAGCAGACAGACTGTCCCTTTCCTGCGGCCACATGGCTTTCCTCAAAGTCATTTTGCCTTCTGCTCAAGCACGTCTCAGCCCCAGCTACAACCAACCCACAACCTCAAAGCTGTGGGCGATGGTCCCCGGAAGGAGGAAGAAAAGAGAAAGTCCACAGCAGGTCTGCGTCTCCTCAGATGATGGAGAGGTCAAAGCACAAGCCTCGTAAAGACCAAGAGACAGCTCTCTTATCGTGAAAACCGAGGGAACGGCTGGTCAAACATAAAGCACCTATAAAAGTATATTGGTCTGCTGTAACCATGGAGCACTCACACAAACACACACAAATCCTCCACTCGCCCCTTGCCCCTCGAGTGCCCTTTTATTTTCTGTCACGACTTGGCCAAGCGTGGAACTTCTAAGAGTGTGGCTGCGGTCAGGGCTCGCAGCCTCCCTCTGGGAATAGTCCACCGACGCGGGGAGCTCGGCGGAGGTGGCGGCGGCGTGGCTTACCTGGAGCATGTTGAGGAGCAGGCTCCGGAACTTGGTCCCCTCCACCATGAAGAGCGCCATCTTGTCACAGAGCTTGGCGGCCGTGAAGGCGAAGCTGCGGTCCGACACGGCCTTCTGGTAGATGGTCCGCACGATCTCCCCCAGCATCTCCTCGGAGTTGGTGGAGTTCTGGGCCTCCTCCATGAAGGTGGTGAGCTTGGCGTCCACATCACTGCTGTTGTTCCTCATGCTGTTGAGGATCTCGATCAGCTTGTCCATCTTGTTCTGCTGTGGGCTGGTCGCCTCCACCGCCACTTCATCCTGGGGGCGCGGGACACAGACCAGGCCGCGCCTGAGTGAAACCGAGGCTTCCGCGAGGAGGAGCCTGCTGGGGGGTGGCCAGCCACCCCCAGAGAGCACCCAGTCCTACCTGCCTCGCACCCGAGGTGGGGCCCCTTCAGGAACGCTTACCTCTGCCAAGGACCCCGCAGGCCCCAAAGACTCTCTGCTGACCTTTTCCTTGGCCCCTAGGATATCCTGGGCCGATACTGCTGTGAAGTTCTAGCTCTTACCCAGGGTACTCATAGAC
>JAQZBX010039524.1:0-22999 GCA_029593785.1 Cabassous unicinctus
GTGCCCTGCAGGGATGGTTTTTGTCTGGGAACACCCTGACTTGCCCTTACTGTGTGTCTCACACAGTGACACACAGCTGTGTCTTCTTTTACTTTGGTCATTTGAAGAGAGACTGTGCTTGTAGGGTTGTGTCCGGAGATTGTGAATCTCCCTTGAACTAAGGGAGAGTACCACTGATTTTTACCTGTTTGTTGAGTCACTCCTGCCAACCACTCCAGCCCCTGCCCTGGAGCCTTGTGAACCCAGTGCATTCCATAATTAGTGAAGGTGAATCCAGAGGCTTTGCAGGAGATGCTCAGAGAAACCCAATGCTTTCTCACATCTCTCCCTGACTCCATAAGCTGAACATCACACAGGACACCTGCAGACAAATGGGAAACAGAGTCAGAACACTCCCAGGTAGAGTAGTCTCAGCTGAATCTGATGCAGGAGGGAGGTTACCTTTACAGTGAAGCCCAGATCAGCAGTCCCCATGGTGGTGGACCCTGAGGAAGGACAGAGGCTGAGATGGGCTCTTCTTCAGGGACTGCAGGGACAGGAGATGAGCTGATTTCCATGAGCAGTGGAGGGGCTGCATTTGCATGTCTTCCTCTCTGGGCTAATATGAGCTGTGCTGGAGGGCTCCTCCTTCCCGTGCCTCTAGATCCCAGGGGAGTTAGGTAGAAAATGATTCTTGGGATTTGATGCACAAGACTACTCTGTCTGTTACTGTCCACTGCATCCATCCACCTCAGGAGCCTGTGAGGTAGGTAGGTAGAAAAAAGACTCTATGCAGAGAGGGAAGCTTGTTCGTACTGGCCCAGCTAACATTTGCTCTAGACAAACTGGCAAGGAAGCATGGCTGTTCTTTATTTGCAGGGTTATTTATACACCATTGTTATTACTCAAAAGTTACACAGAAAGAACACAACATACATCATCCCAGAATCATTTTTGCTATGCCTAGGGAGTATGTGTACTCTGAGTCAAGGACTTTGTAAACTAAGAGCTGATTCAACAGTTAAGCCTGGCCCTTAACCCACATTTAACCCTCACAGTTTAACCCTCACAGGCTGCTGCCTGAGTCTCAACCCTTACACTCCACCCCTGAGGGCAATGGCTTTAGCAGCTGTGGGGTACTTATTATAGGGCTAGTGAGTTAAAATAAGAGTTCTTTGTAAAATTGTTGCTGCTGTTAATGGTGTTGTCACTACTACCTGCAAAGATCAAACATTGGTTAATCTTCTCCACAATCCTGTTTTCTAGGTAACATTAAGTGTGAGCCACCCCACATGGGGTGCCTTTATGTTCTAAGGCCATACTATGGTTTTTGTTTTCCTACCATGGAGCAGCATCACAGCAGGTAACAGAATATGTTTCTGTGGCCTTATCTGGGGCCTCAGCAAGGGGTCCCTGGATGTAACCTGAAACTGGGCCAGAGCCAAGCCACTGTTCTATGTACTAGAATTTCTATGGGCATTACTCCACCTTGTCCAGGACACTCATTTAATTGTTGGACCATGGACAACAGATTTTTGTGCTAATTGCACAAGAATAGCTTAACTCTCAGTATTAAGAGTTAAAGGGCTTTTTTCCCCTTATGATGAGCTACACTGCCTGCAGTTTGGCCTTCTGGCCACTTTGACTAAAGCCTATTTCACACCACATGGTGCCAGCCCTACGCTGGATGGACACAGCCATCCATTGAGCAGACCAGCTTCAACTGGCCCTATCTGCACACTATGCAGATTTTGAGAATGTCCCTTCCTCCTAGCTCCCAAGGGGGACTGTGCATCCTGGATGGGGGTCACCCCTGCCTCAGGGCTCAATGTTTCTGTATATGTCAGTAGACCTGTGGCTGTGTCAATGACCGTAAGGAAATATAAGCTCTGCTGACTCAAAGTGTAATGTCCTAATAAAATCTACCTGCTATCTTGTGAGTGGGATACATTCTTGCTCAATTTGATCCATTGTTCTGGGCAATGGCCTACAATGTAACAGAGAATATCAGGGGCATGCATAGCACGCTGCTTAAGTGGCCTTTGCATTCACAGCTAAGACACAAAGGTGTGCAGCCTTCATCATTGTGGGGACTTTAGCATGTAGGAGTTTCCAGTGCAGCCACATGGCCATATTCTGAGTACTGTTTACCTGCAAGGTAAGTTTAGTCAATTGATCCACTTTATCATTACCTAGATGCAAAAGGGGGCAGTGAGCAGCTAAATGGTACACTGTCACTCCTTTAGACAACCCCTAATCTCATAGGTTTTCCCACATGGATCATCCCCACAAGGGTCAATGTGGGGCTGGCCTCATGGCCAACTATGAGCCACAAGGCTCACAATTTAGCCCATTGGGCCCTCTGGCTAAACCCTAATTCATACTACCTAGTATCAGTTTGAGGGTGTATCGCTGCAGTGGTCCATTGAGCTGCTTGCCCTTGGCTGGCTCTATCAGTATACCATGCCTGTTCTGGCATGGTGCCTACCCTGGCTTTGTACAAGGAAACTTCCTTTATGGGGACTTGCAAGGGGGTCTCTGCATCCAGTGTCCCATTATACATTAAGGGACTTAAAATTTACTGCAATTCTTTACTCCTTGGACTGAAAGCAAATGTGCTTCTCTGTTATAAATAGGCCTCCCACTTGGTCAGGGTTGCCATCTGGGCCACACTACTTTGTGGCTGGGTGACCCAACTCTGCACCCACCCTTTTATGGGATAGGTGGTTAATATCTTTACTGGGGCTTCATGGGTTATAGGCTCAGTAGTCTGCATCGTAGCTCACACAGCTGCCAATTTCTTCTCTATAAAACTATAGTGCTTCTCCACTTGTCTCGATAGCTGACTCCGAATCTGCAAGAGAATCAGAGGTTAGCATTACATCATCAATATAATGATACACATGAACAGTTTCAGCATGTTGCCACTTTCCTAGGTCTTTAGCCACTAAACCATGACAAATGGTGGGGCTGTGAGCATAGCCCATAGGCAATAGAGTAAAAGTTCACTGTTGACTTTCCCACTTGATGGCAAACTGATCCTGTGCTTCATCAGCAATGGTGATGGAGAAAAAGACATTTGTCAAGTCTAAAACAAAATGATAAGTTCCCAGTGTCAAAGTCAAAGTATCCATTAGTTCAAGAATAGAAGGCACAGCTGTATGTAAAGGAGGAACTACTTTTTGAGCTCTCCATAGTCAACAGTCATATGCCACATCCCATCAGGCCTGCAGATGGGCCACACCAGGGCATTAAACAGGCTCTGGGCCTTATGGAGGATTTGTACCTTGACCAGTTCTTTAATAGTTGCTGATATTTCTTCATGCTCTCCTGTCAAATGGTACTGCTTTATGGTCACTGTGCTATGGGGTTCAGGCAACACAACAGGAAAATGTCTCCCCGTCACCATCGACACTCGCCATCATGGCTGTTTCCTTAAGGGGGCAGTAGTCTGTTACATGAGCAGGTCCCTCATCAGACTCTTACACCTCTTGGAATCAGTTTTCTGGATATTGGCATCGAAGACAGCACCAAGCATGTCCATTTCCAGGACTGCTGGCACAAGGTCAGTGTATGTAGTCCACTGGCTCACTGAGTCTGGCAACTCTCTCATGTTATTCCAGACTGTATAAGCAGTGGTCTGGAGCCACTCCATCAATGAGTGGGTGGGATTTCCCCAGCATTCCACTGTGCATTTAAGAGATGCTGGTGTAGTAAGGGATGGCCAGTAAGCAATGCTAACTTCCCTATCTCAGTTCTGGAGCACAAAATGCCATCCACCCCCACATCTCACAGATGCAGCAGCCATGAAGCTATGGGCTCTCCTGGCTTCTGCTGAAACTGTTGTCCCAATTTAACCAGTTTTGCTTGTGTAGAGGGACAGTACACTGTATGCTGGATGACATGTGCCTGCCCCACAGGGTCCCCTCCTTGCCCCATGTTTTGGTCATGTTTCATCTTCTAAGTAACAAGCAGATGAGCTCATTATATGGGTCTTACTTCTTCCTCATCGGAACTATTACTAACTGACACATCTCAGCACTCTAGCCACACATGTGACTGCTGCAGTTGCTCATGCAACTGGTCAATTTCCCTCTCCTGTTCATGCAAGTAGCTAGCCTGTTTCAATGTCTCTTGGGTGGTGTCTCAAAGCAAGGACAGGAACATCCACCCTACCTAAGCAGCTGCTGCTTGTGGCTTCATATCACCCAGCAGGGGCTCAAACTGCTGCAGAGCAGTCAGGAAAGCTGCTGGGGTGTTATCTGGGATCTCTGCATGACAGGCACACCAGAAGTACAGCCACTCTGCCACCCCAGCCCACATCCATGTGGGTGGTCACCCAGGGCCCATATCCCCTAGCTCCTCCTCAGCCAAAGGAGCAGTGGGAGAACATGTCAAATCCTGCCAACTACACCATTTGTGCATTGTGTCCATCCACCTTGGGAACCTGTGAAGGAGGTAGGCAGAAAAAGGACTCTAGGTGGAGAGGGAAGCTTGTTAATACTGGTTCAGCCACCATCTCCTCCAGACAAACATGCAAGCAAGCAAGGCTGTTCTTTATTTGCAGGGTTATTTATGCACCATTGTTATTATTCAAATGTTACACAGAAAGAACACAACATACAACTTCCCAGAATCATTTTTCCTAAGCCTTGGAAGCCTGTGTACTCTGAGTTAAAGGCTTTGTAAACTCAGAGCTGTTTCAAAAGTTGGATTATTGCCCAGGTCTTAACTTTCACAGTTTAACTATCATAGCTTAAACCTCACAGTCTACTGCCCAAGTCTCAACACTTACAGGGACCCACACCGAATCTTGGTCTATATTTCTATCTTTCTCTCCCATTTCTCTGCAAGCTCTGTTCTTTCCCCAATTTCCAAAAGAAATTCTTTTTAATTTCCTAACTAAAGAAATACAAACAAACATACATATGTACATGTACAGACAGTCATCAAAAGAAATGTTATTAAAATACATTATCCTTGAAACCTATAAACATTTTAAATGATAAAGATACCAACAATTGTGTTTCAACTTCATAAAGGACAAATAAATAGACACAAACAAAAGATACCATCACATTAATACTAGATGTTGAATAATCTGGGGAGAGGAAGGGTTTCCTAATTTATGATAGACAAGTACCATTACCTAGCACTAGAGTTTGGATTAAGTTTAGGAAATAAGTAATTTACTTCCTAGCAGCACTCTGAGATATGAAGAACAAAAAACTGAATTGATTCCCCATACTAGATTAATCAATACAAGATGAGAGAAATCTGGGGGTTGTTAAGGAAGAACAAAAGCTGAGTTCAGAAGGAAGACTTGCTGGACTGAAATAGGAAATGTAAGAATCTAAGAGGAAACCTAGGCCTCCCTCTGTATTGCCCCTAAACTGGTGGTACAAATGACACCTGCAGCCCAGCCCTTCCACCGGATCATAATTTCTGCCCAGATGGAGCATCAATTCACCACCTTCTACTCCCTTTCTGTCCTTGGTAACCTATCTTCCAGACTCTGTGAGTCTGCTCAATATACTTAAGTCATGCCCACATTTTTGTGAGTAGGAGGGCAATTTGAAACCATAAAATCTAGGGCACGGAATAGCCTCTCTCTTGGTTCTCAAGTGAATCCAAAAATGTGTCCTGATGGGGACTCTTATTGGGTTTTCTCTCGTCAATCCCATTGTGAATGTTTCACCAACTTGCTTTGAGCTACTTAGTATTCTGAACCTGGGAATCTTGGGCAGATTCATTTCTGCCTTCATAAGGGAGCTTAGGCTGATTTTGCATGTGATTATGCTTCCTCTTAATTGAAATTTTTTCTAATTCATGAAGTCAATAATAGGTGAAACATCAATTTAGACATTCTTCCTAGGGAATCAGTTAAGTGGAGAGGAAGCCCCAGACCCTGAAAGAATACAGCCCCTAGCCACATCCCTGCAACTGCTTCTGCAGCTGATCCTTGTTCTCAGTGGGTCCTGACTGTCTCGTTCCAACCACCCCAAAGGTGTGGGTTATTTATGGGTTAGCATTGTCTTCCTCTCAGTGTGTACTTTGCACAGTAATAAATGGCCATGTCCTCAGATTTCAGACTGTTCATTTGCAGATACAGCTGTCTCTTGGCATTGTTCCTGGGGGTGGTGCATTGTATATCCACATATTCTGCATAGCTGGTACTCTCACCATTAGGATTAATACATCAGACATACACCAGCCCTTCCCCCTTCCCCTGTATTATTGGGGACCCAGTACAGGTCATAGTCAACAAAGGTGAAACCAGAGGCTGAATAGGAGAGGTCCAGAGTCCCTTCAGGCTGTCTTACTTCACCCCCAGACTCCACCAGCCATGCTTCACACAGGATACCTGCAAACAGATATTACATAGTAAACATACAAACATCTTCATGTCTGTTCTAAGGATATTGGGATATAACTTCAGCACCCTTCCATTAACTGTGTGTTCTTGAGCCTTTCAGCTGTTTATATGCTTTCATTGCAATCATAGCCATCCCGTCCTCCACCTTGGCCCAATGTGTGCACAGCATGTTGGTATCTAGTTAGTTCTCAGGAAGAGATTTAACAGGAGACATTACATGATGTCTAGAAAAAAGTTGAAAAGCAAGAAATGGATATTTAAACATTGATGGCTGCATATATGGATGAAAAAAGCAAAAGGATGCTTAAAGTTTTTTGTAAACAACACATTTAAACCCAGAGTAATCAATATTATGTATCATAAATCAATGATATGAGAATGAAAAAAAGGAGGATAGTTACATCTTAAAATATTAAAGGAATTCTGAAAGAGAGAAATGGAAAGATGGAGAAGGAAAGAAGGAAAGAAGGAAAGAACGGAGGGAAGTCAATGATAGAGTGTGTGGAACTTCCACTAAGAAAAATTTACATAAAATATGTGTAGATAAGACTGTTTTTATGTTATGAACATAGCATGCTTTATACAGTCACCTTTCTGAAGGGCACAATGTGAGCCAGAGGACAGAGCAGAGTAACCTAGTCCAGACAAGAAGGATCAGTGTCCCAAGGGAACTGGTCCCTTGTCTTGTCAGCATATGAAGCTGAGTCTCCTTTTGATTTTGTTCTTCCCATTCTCATTCCTGAGGATCCAGCCAGACCATTATTTCCCTGGTGCGTGTGTTTGAGAGATCCCTGGTGGAGGATGTCTCCTAGAACTCTACACTGAAGCTACGGGATTCCTCAGTGTTTTTGATGATCCCAGGATGTGGTTTCTCTCATTGTGTCACTTGCAAAGTAATACACAGCTGTGTCTGAAGCCTTCAGGATGGCCACTGCAGGTAGGCAGTGCTGGCAGAGTTGTCTGTAGAGATGGCAACTTGTTTTTGGAAGGATGAACCATAGTTTGTATCTGAGTCCCTAGGATAAATCATTCCTACCCACTCCAGGCCCTTCCCTGCTTCTTGGCACACCCAGTGGATCCAGTTGTAGTTAAATCTGTATCCAGAGGCTTTACAGGAGATCTTCAGACGATCCCCAGGCTTTTTAAGCTCTGCCCCAGACTGCACCAGCTGCACCTCAGTGATGCCACTTGTGTGCAAGACCCAGAACTCAGAGATCAGAGGCCCCAAACTCACAACACTCCTCTGTGACCCCAAGCCCTGGGTCAATTCTGACCTGGGAGAAGAGCCATGAAGAGGACAAGGATGGTGGCAGACCCCATCTGTGAAGATTAATGGAAAGGGACAGCACTGAAGACAACAAATGGTCTGTGAGGGAGACTCCATTTGGCAAGGATAGCAGCAGATTAAAAGGGGAAATTCCCCTCAGTTTGCATATTTACCTCCTGCCCTCCAGATGAGACTCCACAGGGTTCATTACTGCAAAACTTAAGGGCAGGCAAAGACATCTGTCTTAAGCCTCCAAGGATGGTTAACAAAAAGTCCCTAAAATCCCCCCTACATAGCAGCACTGTGGGTCTAGACTGCAAGGAACTGGAGCCTCACCCACATCCAAAGCACCATCACAGTCCATAAAGTGATGAGGAAGTGGGAAAACTCGAATGAGTCTGCAGTCCAAAGCACCCAAGTTGTCAGGGGCACCAAGTTCTCCCTCTGCAATTTTAGTGGAGGATAGATTTTGAGGGAGTTTCTCTGTGTTCTTAGAGAGGGTGTTAAGGATTCTGGCCAACCAAAGACACAGTCCCAATTGAAAGTCAAGGTACTTCCTGGAATCATGGAGCTGTAATGGATGTCCTGGGACCTGAGGGATGGGGTATGTGCCTAGGGGCAGTGAGCTTTTTTCAATGCTGCCTTTCAGGTCCATGTTGCTTCCAGTTGAGAGTTCTGAGTTCAGGTCTTGATCCTTTGGATTCCCATTGAAGTTCACTTTCTTTCTTTTTGACATAATAATTTTCTTTACCACTAGACGTTATCTCAAGGGTTTAGATTAAGTAAAGTTAGAATGAACTTGTATGTATATCAGTTTCTTCTAATATTCCACACCATGCAATATGACTTTATTATGTTAATAGGACATCTACACACACATCAGAATTTGGTCAAATTACTACCAAAATGTTAGCATTCATTGCAGGCCTATGCTTCATTTAGGTACAATACAATATCCTTCTCTCATGGATCTGATCAGGACTTTTTTGGTGGACCTGTCCTGGATGAGGCTACTTTCTTTCTTATAACACTTCTGAAAGTAACACAAGGTTGGGATGATTTTTGAGTGCGACTGCATTACCCAGACTAGTTCTACCCTAAAGGAACCTCATCTGTTATCTCCTCAAGAATACCCATGCCACCCAGATATGACGTCTTCTCCAAACATAAACTTTTACATCAACAGCATTGGGAAGCTGAAAATATCAGCTGAATTACTTGGGTATGTGGATTCTGGGAACTTTAGTGTCTTAGGTTACTAGGCTTGCTAAGCAAAATCCTACAACTTGGTGGCACAAAACAACAGGGATCTATTATCTCAAGATCAGGAGGGTAGAGGTGATTAAAAAGGTATGCACGTGTCCATGCTCTTGTGAAGTCTTTCAGGGAGAAAATGTTCCATCAATCTCTCCTGGCCTCTGGTGTCTGCTGGAAAATCTTGGCATTCTTTGGCTGTTATCTGGAAAACTCCAATCTCTCCCTCCTTCCTCACATGTCCATATCCCTTCTGATTATCTGTTTACTCTTATTATAAAGGCACCAGTCATTGAATTAGGGCCCACCTGCATCCAATATGATGTCACCTTCAATTAACTAATTATATCTGCTAAGATCCTATTTCCAAATAAGTTCACATTCTTTGTTTCCAGAGGACATGAATTTTTACAGGATACTACTTAATCCATTACATGTAGTTTTCTTTAAAATGCAAACCAGGGATTAGTGGCATGGAAAAGTGTCTGGGTATGATGCATGCTATAAAATTTACTATATTTCTGCACCTTATTTTAATTTCCTGTAGGAAAAAATCTTTCCTTAAAGAAACAAGAAGAAAGGGCAGAATAAAAATTGACAAATAGGGAGAATCACTTCATTTTGAACATTCACTTATAAGCAAGGTAGATGTTATACCATTTAAATAATTTTGAATTCACTAAATATATAGATAATCATTATAACAGCTACAGTGATTAATTTTATTCTATCAAAGCCCCAGATAGTATTGAGGGCTTTAAAATAAATAAATATTACTGATATTACAGAACAAGAACAATTTGGATGTCTTTGTAATACACAAAGTGCATTAGTGAATAAGATTATTTTAACATGCTCTCAAGATGTAGGTAAATTAGATAACACTTGCTGAGTACGAAGCATTTTATAACAATAACCAACCATCCTCCATGAGTCATTGCCAGGCATGTAGGAAAAATTGCTTAAGGGAATAGAGTTTGTTCTTTACACAAACATCTTGTGAATAATTGAAAGCCATGCATGTGCATGACATACCTCTGCAGAAATTATACAGAAATTATTATATTTACATTAAATGTAGTCTGGGGGGACTACATACTGACCAACCTCAAAGGTGTTTTTTTATTCAAATGGCCTCATCCTGGAAAATATTTACCTTAAGGATGAAGTAAAGGCCAAAGAAAAATATTTGAGTTGTTTAAGCTCAGTGTTCAATCTTCCCATATTTTATATCAAGCCAGAAATGATAGGAACAATTCCCTCATTACATATCATTACATATTAACATAATATAATGTAGTTATAAATAATTTATTGAAAAATAGTGAAAACTTAAAGAAAATTATTAGAAATAACATTCATGTAGATTTTGGCCAATGTCACCAAATTTGAAAATAATGATTGGAAAAACCTTGACCAAAAGGGGGAAAATTAATACAAAAAAGTTTTTACAGCTAAGAGATTTCAAAGTGTGCAGGGAAGTCATTCCATAGGTCATGCTTATGCAGATCTAAAGGATATCTCACAGTAAACACAGCCTCAAGCAAAGTGGAAGGGATCTAGGGATGTCCAGACACTATAGGCAAGTCCCAACTTCATGAAATCAGCACCCTCTTGGCAGAACATATTTTGAAACATATGATGATCTATTTCCCCAATATTATAGAGTTCAATTCATTTATAACTTCCCTACTCTTGACTCTTCTACCTCTTTTATTTGAACCTATAATTATCACTATACTCATTAAATATATATCTAAGAGAGTTAAATGTTTGATCTCTTCATATGCTTGTTGATCTCTGAATCTCAACTGAGTTGTGGCCAACACCTATTATCCAGTTCTTGAGACTTGCCAAGGACAACTAAAAAAAGGTGATGTTGGTCAAGCCCCATCACACAAAACAAAGAATTTTTACAACTGCGTGCTAAGCAGTTCCTTCCATCTGCCCCATAACATCTAAGCCCCCATCAATCTGAAGCAGAACAGACATCATCCCAAATTTCTCAAGATTGAGGACTGAACAAACATAAGGGAGAAGTTCAACAAGGACCATAGTAGATTTATTGTTGTTGTAGTTATTAGTTTGTGGTAACAGAAAAACTTATAATACTCATATAAAAATAGTGGTTGCCAGAGGTTCTGAGGTGAGGAGCAAGGAAGAATAAGTGGAACACAAAGCATTTTCATGGTATTAGATTGGTTCTGTATGATATTGCAATGATGTATACATGCCATTATACATTTGTCAAAACCAATGAAACTGAACAGCACAAAGTGTAATCCATACTGTAAACTATAGACCTTGGTTAATAGCATTGTTTCAATACTGGTTCATCAACTGTAACAAATGTTCCACATGAATGTAAGAGGTTATTAATAGGGGGAAATGTGGGTGGGAGATTGGATTGCTTATATGGGAATGCCCTATACTTTTGGGGTTTCATATAACATTTCTATAACCTAAAACTTCTCTAAAAATAAAGTTTATTATTATAAAAAAGAAAATAAAATGGACTCAACTAAATATAATCTTAACTGGTAATTGGGATCTTGAAACAATTCAGGTACTGAGAGACATAAATAATTTGAATGGAAAGTTATTCCATGAATAATCATAACACAAAGAAACTCTGCCAAGAGTATATTGATGAAAAACTATAGTTAAGCACCACTGTGGCCATTCTTGGCTGGGGCAGAATGAGCCATCTCAGGATAAAGACATAAGTTCAAAAACATCAAAGAACAGAGGCATCTGGATAAATGTATCAACTCAATATCTAGCCAAAACTTTTTACAGTTAATAAATGTACATGCAATTTAAATTCTATAATCCAATAAGAAACAGTTTTTTGAAAATTACAATTTATCTAATTAAAAATCATTAAACTTTAAAAGAAGGCCTCAGGAGGTTGAGGAACAAGGAAAAGCCCACTCCATATAGGAAACCCCTCCACAGCCTCTCCCTGCTCCTACTCCTGAAGCTGGGTTCCTGCCTTGTGCTCTGTGTGCTCTGAGTGCCTCCTGCTGCTCAGCCTTCTCTCTGCAAAGGGAAGCTTGTGTCTGGGATCACACACAGACTTCCCCTTATTGTATGTCCACCCAGTAATACACAGTTGCAACCTTGGCAGTCATGCTTAGCTACAGGGAAGCTTGAATGTTCTTGTATGTGTATCTAGAGATGGAGAATTTACTCTAGAGAGGTGGGTCATAGTATGCATTACCATTATGCTATATTTTGCTCCATTACTGCAGACCCTCACAGGGCCTAGCAGATCCAAAACCAACAGTAGCTAAAGATTGTGATGGAGAATCTAGAGACAGTGCAGGTGAGACACAGGGTCTAAGAGGACTACTCAAGGTCTTGGTCTGACTCCTATAGCTGAACCTGGGCTAGAAATTTCGGGACAACATGGAAATAAAAATCACTAGTGACAACTGTCATACTCCATATCTAGGTCACCCTTATTGGAAATCCCTGATGCCATCAAAGGGAGAAATAACAATCAGAAGCATATACTCAGGAATCTCAGTATTCTGGACAATATGTGTGATTCCTGGAGAATATAGCACAGAATGAGGAAACAATGCACAGATATTGGAAACTGATTTGCACATAAGATTCCAAGGTATAAAGCAGGGAAGCTCTTCAGGGCCTCAGTCTCTGATTTAGAATCTAGGAAAGGAAGCCTGAACCCATTCCCTGGGATGACCCTTCTTTTTTCAGGGGCTTGGAGATTCAGGTCAAAGAAACTACTAATCCACAGTGAGAAAGATTTTAAGGTAATGCAAAAATATAATGTGAACCAATGAGAAGCCCCACTGATAGAGAAATACCTGACTTTCCCTTCTCTCTCCTTTCTCAGGAACATAGTTTATGATGAGCGCTTGCCTTATTTTACACTTAACATCCCACTCAGCACAGCCTGTGGGAACATATTCATGCACAAATATATTGGAATATGGTTCCCAGAGACCACAGAACAGGAATCATATTCAAAATCAGCGCTTGAGATTTGCATGAGATTGGGCAGTTCATTGGACCATTCCCAGGGGATTTACCACCTCTAGAATGGCTAAGTGAACATTCACGCCCTGCATGTGAGGGGCAAATGGACCATGGTCCTACCAGCATGATTTGAACAGAGTTTGTATACAAAGATAGAAAATAATTATTCACAACTGAGATGATGATTTTTTTTATCTTTTCCTACTGCCTGCACAAATCCAAGCAGGTTCTTCACTCATCTTGAACTTCCTGGACTCTAGTATTAAAAGAAGGTCATGAGGTAACACAATGCTCCCAGCACCTCTTCCACTCTCAGGATTCCTTGTACTCAGATGTGGCCTGATTGTGAAATCCTGCATCATTGTGGGCAAGAGACATTGAAATTTTAATGAATGTAATTATTTCAACTACTTGTGCATTTTAATTTCCATAATGCCATGATAAACACCACACAATAAGTTAATTAAAAATGGTAATTAATTTCTTCATGGATTTGGAGGCTGGAAGACTTGTTTCCTCCTGTGGTCAGGAGCTGGCAATCCTTGGGGTATTATACCTTTTCCAACAATTGGTTATGGCTTCTCCTTTCTCTTCTTGGTTCCTTCATATTTTTGGTTGCTGGTTCTTCCCTGAGGCTTTCTTTTTCTGAATTTCTTCTGCTTATAAAGAACTTATGTAATCCACATTAAATCTCATTCTCATTCTGTTATACGACAACCTAAATAAAAATAACAACTTCCAGAAATTTGCTTTATGATTGGTTCACACTCACATGAATGAATAATAACATTAAGAATAAGTCTAAATTTGGAGAACAAAACTAAAGCCACCAAAGTCAGATCTCTAGACCTGCAAACAAGTCATGAATTTTTGTTGGGGATAGAATCATGTCCCTGACAAAAGACATGTTCAGGTCCCAACCCCTGGGCCTGTGGATGTGAACACATTTGAAATTGAATCTCCAAATATGTTCTAAGATAAGGTACACCCAAACTGAGTGAAGGTGGGCCACCATCTAATGAGCTTGTTTCCTTATAAACTAAGAAAATTGAATATGGGGAAGAAGTCTCAGGCACCAGCCAGAAGATGGATGTCAAGGGAATCCAGAATAAAAAAAAGTTGCTGCCATGTGCATTGTCATGTGACAGAAAATCCAAGAAGCCCCAAGAAGCTCCTGCCTGCCTGCCAGGAGGTGCTGACCTTGGGATGAAGAAGCCTTCTTGCCTCTGAAGTTTGAGCCAATAAGTTTCTTTTCTATGGTAATTTTTAGCAGCCAGGAATCTAAAACATATTCCCGAATGCAAAATACATTAATTCTGTCATGACATCACAAAAACTTAAGCCATTTTAAAACAAATAAGAAACCAAAGAATCATTAAAATCATTTATGGATGTTTTGTCCTGAAACAAAATTTCTACCAGTGAAACCTAGAAAACACATTTTCTTTTTTCTAAATACAATAGTGTAACAACAGGAAGTTCATTCCCATTGTAAAAGAGATAATTTGGTAGGAAAACAGGTGTCATGGGTCCCAAGCAAGACCAAAACCCAGCAGGGTAAACTCCAATATATTTCAATGTGTGAGTCATCTGTGGATGGATGTTTTGTACTCCAGGCCTGTTCAAGCAGCAGCCTAACTCTTTCTATGTGCTGTCAAAGTCCTCATGCTCTCCCTGAATTCTGGGGTCTAGATCTCACCATCTCACAGCACTGGAATTGCCTTCTCACTTTATCTGAAAACTGTTTTCAGGCCTCACTTTCTCAAAGAATAGCAGTGTTTCTACTAGGAAACATTTCCCAAAAGGCTTGTAAGCTGTGTGTGCAACTCAAGAGGAATCAAACCATCAGAGAAATTTACTCTCAACAGATCCTTCCTGGATAACGGCATTTCCAATCCTGTCTCCCTCTGAGATTCCTGACTGGTTCCATGTTCATCCATGCCCTTTTTAATAAAAGTTTATTGAGTTAAACTTTCATATAGAGCCTTGTTACCTGCTTGATGCCTTCCCAGAAGTTGAAAGAGTTTCTTGATAGGTCATCTTTGGCCCAGTTCTCAGAGCAGGCTATCTGGATATACAGAGCATTTCATGAACCAAGAATTGTTGGGTACTTTGTGCTTAAGAGTTGAATTCTCAGACTAACCTTTTCCTCTTACCCTTTCCTATAAGTTGCAAGAAGAAACCAAGCTGCACTTTCTACACTTGGTAGAAGTGCCCTCTCGAAATTCAGATTTAGATTTAGCCCTCCACAAAATATCCAAGGTCATTGCATACAAGGTCCACTGCTGATCCAAATTATTTGCTACTTCATATTGAGGATTGTTTTCCCCCCCACTTTCCAATAACACATTCATCATTTCCCTCTCTGTCATCATATTTCAATATTTCTATGAATAGTCTTGTGAAATCAATTTAGGTTTTTTCTGTCAAACACCTCATAATGCCTCTAGACTCTACAGAGTACTCATTTCCAAAGCCATTTCCATATTTTTAGATATTTGTAATAGCAGCACCCCATTTTCAAGTACCCAAAACTGTCTTAGTTTCCAGAATTGTATGGCAAATACCACACAATGGGTTGGCTTAAAAAATAGGCATTATCTGTCCCATGGTTTTTGAGACTAGAAGGTTTACTTCCTCCCAAGTTTCATAGCCTTCTGGAAGATTGGAAATCCTGTGGGTTCTGTTTGTTTCCCCCCGCATGTTGATGTCTTCTCTTTTCTCTTATAGGTTCCCACAGACTTCTGGCCACTGGTTACATTTCTAACATTTTGTTGTCTATTTCTGAATTTCTTATACTTATAAAGACTCCAGTTGTCCAGAATAAGGCCCAATCTCATTCCATTGGGCCACACCTTAAATAAAATAGCACTCTCAAGAGATGTTATGTGCAATGGGCTCACACCCACAAGAATGTGGATTAAGGCAAAGAACATATATATATTTGTGTTACATGACATAAGCCAGAACACTGTGTAAACTACACCAAGCACAAAAGTCATTACAAGGCATTGTTAAAGTATATATATTTATAAAAGACATTTGTGTGGCTATTCATCAGAACACAGACTAGCTGAAAGAGATGTCATCAGATTTTGAAAATTAAGTGAACACTGAGGTCAAGCTTGCACTTCAAGATGCAAATGTCTATATCTGACAATAATTTTGAAAACTTTTTGATAGATACTCAAATATCATAATGACTTTATGACTCTTATTCTACTTTGACAGTCATATCTCTAAATCTGAAATATGAAACTGCCAGTTTCTAAAATACTTCTATGGATATCATTTCACCTGACAATTATCTGTGTTTCCCAAAGCTCTCACACTGGGAAGATGGTTTATCTGTGGTTTGATCTGTCTTTCCCTTGTCTTTACAAGAACAAACCAAAGAGTCCATCTGTCCCTCAGAATGCAGAAGAGTCCCTGGAATGACTTTCAGGTTGGATAAAGTGGAGACCTCAAGATACAACAGGAGATATTTTCCATCTTCTGCCTGCACTTGTTCTTGGAATTAGGACTTTGCAGTCAGTGTGTACTGAGTGCTCAAAGCAACCCTGTACACTACAGGCATTCCAAAGGGGGAGACTTCTGCCTATCTGCCCTTCACTGCAGTTACTGGTGTTTGCCTTGCACATTAATCAATGCATGTGTTTTCAAATTTCAGACTACTCAGTTTCAAACACATTTGGTCCTTGAATTTTCCTCTGTGAGAACAGCATGAGATTTGAAGACAGGGCTGTAATTCCTACTTCCATCACTGGCCATCTTGCCCACATACTCCAGTTTCTCATCTAGGGTTTGGCAGACCCATAAAATGTTGTAGGTGTTGAGTGGGAATCCAGATGTGCAGGTTATTGTGATGGTATGAGAGGGCTTCACAACCCCTGGGCTAGATTCTAGAAGCTGGACATCAGACAATGCCTCTAGGAACAAAAGTTATCCTTAATTAAACACAGCACACTTTAATGAAAAACACTGCTTCTTAATGTGAGTTTCTCACAGGGTAGGCTAGCCAGCAAGTTAGTAAGAATCCAGTAAGGTTTCACCTAATGAGATATTTACATCTGGGGTGAGATACATGTGGTCTCGAGAGAGCAAATGTGGGTAGGTTCTGAAGAAGAGCTTCTAGGTTGGGTTCCTTTCAGGGAAAGGCTTCTTCCCTGTGTCCTAGGAGATCAATTTCTCTCCCTCCATTCAGGTATTGACTTTATGGGCAGCCCAGGGAAGGAGCATCCTGTGAGAATCTGAGACTGGTTGGCAGAAAAGCAATAAGGAAATGATGGAGTTTTATAAGTATATCCACAACCACAAGGGGTGGTCCTTTCTTGCAGCTGCTACCTTGGAGTCTCATCACATCATACTGTTGCTTTGTTGCTGAGTTGCAGACACTGTCTGAAGATTAAGTCAGAGAAAAAAAATTATAGGTTTATATTTTGGATCCAGAAACAGTGTAGAATGCCACTTTTCTCTATTCCTGAAATTCTTATTTAGCAACATAAATATCTATTTGGTATTTCCCTCAACCCATTTTCGTATGGGACCATGTTGTGTCAGGTGATATGTTTCATGGAGCCCTGCCTGGTGAGGAAAATCTGGTAAAGTATTTTTCTACATAGAACTTTCTGTCTAAACTAGGGTTTAGCAAACAATGGTCCATAAATCAACTGCCTGGACTTGTGAATAAACATTTTTTGGCCCACCGACACACTTAGCATCACTCTGGCTGCTTTCACATAACACAGGCCTAGAGTAGATACCATAGAGATTTGATACTGCAAAATTCAACTAATTATTATCTGGTCCTTTAAGAAATTAGTTGCTGAACCATTGTCTTGGGGGAGTGTTAAAATCTTAGAAAACTATAAAATAAATGCTATTTCAATATGGCAATAATTATGAAGGAAATGTATAGAATGATAAAGGATGTAACCTAATTCTATAGAAGATTATTAGGTCTGGAATCGCTTTCTTAAGAAGTAAAACTTGAAATAATTTGAATTTGTCAGAGTAATTGTGAGAGGAAAATCAACTCAACAAAGAGACTAGTGGAAGGAAGGAAAGCACCTATATTTTATCAGTAGTGGGTGTTTGGTTAGAAAGGGGAGGTCAGTGGGAAATTAGGCATTGGTGAGGTGCTTCCTCCTGAGCAGAAAATTAAGTAATATTTTATACACATACGGATAGTGAAAGACTGTAACTATAAAGATACTATGTGGATAATTGGGTTCTCCATGCAGCCTTGGTAGAATCTCTTGTCTCCTGTAGCTCCAGGTAGACAAGGCTGAGTACAGACCAGGTTCTGGTTTTAAGATTTACAGAATGCTCAAACCTTCCTTGATCCTTTTACTGAAAAGATCACTAATATCAAAGTTGGAAGCCTGAACAAGAGATTGGGATGTTGGGTACAGAAAGGGAGAGAAGGAGAACTCTGAACATTTACATTGCCTGGACAGGTTTTGCTGGTGAAGGCACAATCCTACCCTTCTGAGGGAAGCAATCTTCTCAGGATCTCAGTCTTCCCTGCATGGATTTGGGTCTCTTGCCATGCAAATAGATGTAAATCCTACTTACGATACCCCGAACACACCACACACACACACACACACAGAATTGCACACTTATACACATACATCACTTATTGCTTCCAGGACAATCAGTCCTAGGTGCCAACATGGTATCTATAGTAAACCTTAAGGCCTGAAACAAAGAGAGAGAATCCCTTAACAGTTATAATGAGCATCAACCTGGGAAAAATGTATGGTGGGGCATTGTGGCATCAAGGAGAGATGTAGCAGGACACAATCAGGCTGAAATTGTTTACACAGTTGCCCAGAAAGAGGTTTTAGAATTCCATGGTCATCTAAAGCAACATACCATATTGGTAATAGAACCCTGAGATGAATAAGGTTGAATAGCTCTTCCAAATAGCTCTAGTTGGAGAATAACTGGCCAGAAAATTTGTGAGATGAGATTTTCTCTGTGCAGCTATTGTTCATTTGAAAAGGGCCTTCACCTAGGGCCCTGGTTTACACTGTATCTGTACCAATGACCCTGCCAAGGCAATACTTCCATTCTTAGACATATTTTAGGGATATTTGTGAGTGGGGCTACAGTTCAATGGGCAACACTGTGTGGCTACTGTTGAACACAGTGATGTAATTCCTAAGCAAAGCCCATTGTTTTTTAACTCCCATTAACTCTCATTAGAGTTTTAATATAAATCCAGGTATGAGATGCAGAACAGACAGTGAAGTAGAATGATAAGTTTCCACAAAAGACAGATCATATACTATTGTTATTATGTCTGCTTCGTGCATTTTCTTTGCCTCTGTTTCAGAATTTGTTTCAAGTGCCAAGATTCAAAAACATTTTATGCTTATAGACATAGATAAGCATTCATAAATACATCTCCTAAATCTGTCTGTTGAGATAGAAGAATAAGTTACTGCCAAATAGCAATGCATACAACCAGTGCTAATACCTTAGCTTACAATACCTTTATTCAATGTAAGGAACCAGGGGTTCTTGTATAAATGTCTAGACCTGGAAATGAGCTTGTAGTAACTTGTAATGCTGAAATGTGAGGAAGTATCTAAAAACAAGAAGATGGGGTATTTCAAAAGGAAATGCATGCCAACATGAAAGAGCTCTCAATAGCCAAAGCAGGAACTATTTGAATTAAATAAATAATTCTATATTAATAATTTTCTATTAACCCAAAGTATAAAATAAACATTGAATAAACAATACTGATACAAATCATTTAATAAATAAGCAAAAATCATTATGGAGCTGGGAGAGACAATCTTCTCTACAGAGTAATTCCAAATAATTTATGTAGATAGTGAAATGAAGTTTCATGAAACTTAAATCATTAAGCTTAATCATCCCTCCCTAATGTGTGCTGGCACTGTTTACAGACTTGATTCCAAATGGAAGAAAATGGAAAGGCAAAAATAAAATAAACTTCCAATGGAGAAACCCAACAAACACTAGCTCATCTAGGTAATCACAGTCAATCTCTCAGTGATATATCTTGTTGGTATTACATACCACTGATAAAATTTGATGAAATGGAACTTTATTTCTGTGTTCTTCTTCTCTAAAACCTATAAACTCAGTATAATGATAAGAAATACATAAAAAATTAACAACCATCTGGAATTGTAAAAAAAAAAAAGTCATCAATATTCAAATCTGTCAAGGTGATGAAACATTGAAAACTGGAGAGAAAGTCACCAACCATGGGAGCCATGTAATGATAGGCAATATGATATCCTAGATGGAATCATAGAAGAAATAAAGGACATTATGGAAAAATTAGTGAAAGTGAGTAAAATGTGGAAATTAGTTAATAGTAACATTCATATAATATTTTCTTAATCATGTCAAATGAGGCAAAGAAATGTAAGAAAATAATAGGTTTTTCAGGACAAGAGTTATTCAACAACATTATGCACTAACTTTGCAACCCTTCTGTCAATATAAAACTGCTTAAAGATTAATATTATAATTTAAAAATAAAATTTTAAAGAATGATGAGAAGAAGGTAACGTAATTGTACCAAATAAAATAGTTAGAATTCACTGTTTAATTAAAAAAAAATGTTTCAGAACCAATAGTATAATGTTCCAAATGAAGAATGTAGAACAATATAACATTAAAGTATAAACTATTGAAAAAGGAAACTAATATGGATAATAGCATACATGTGTGAAGTATAAAAAATTTAAAAAATGTAGCATAAGTAAAAGTTTTTTATATAAATAAATCTTTCATTTAATTAAACGGTTCCAAGAGAAAACAGGAAAGACAAAGAGAGACAGCAGCAAAGAGGGAACTAATGAAATACTTAAAATTATATTTAATAGATAAATTTCCAGAAATCAGAAATAAAAAGATGACATCCAAAAGGCCAATAAATATTAATCTCCTACTTACAAAGAGGAATATGTGGTAAAGTAATATGAGGAAACTACTACATTCCAAAGTAATCAAAGGCATTCACATTTGTAGTGTAATAATATTTTGTCTTATTCTATTAGTATATATCTTCATTTTCTAGAGCTACTATGACAAATACAACTATTTTTTAGCTGTTGGTTTAAGCAATCAGAATTGATTTTCTCACAATTGTGAAAATGACAAGTTCAAAATAAAAGGTTTCTACAGACCCAGATTTCTCCCAGCATCTATCGCATTCTGTTGCTGGCTTGCCAGAATTTGTAGGATTCCCTGATTCCTTCTCTGTCCCTGTCACATGGCAATCTACCTCATTTTCTGGCTTATTCTAATTTCTTGTTTACACTGACTTGTGATTTCTACTGAGTTACTATGTTCTAATTTCCTTTGCTTCTAATAACTCCAATAATATGGGCTAAGTGCTACCATCATTCAAATGGGCTTCATTTCCATAGGATTCTCCTATATCCTATTCACAAATGAGTCCACACATTAACTAATAGTAACATCTTTAAAGATCCTATTTACAAAAGTATGAACAACCGCAGGAACACAGGTTAAGTGTTGAACACGTCTTCTTTGGAGTACATGTTTCATTCCAAGTCTTCCCTCTGGACTGCAAAATGTCAGGCTCTTCCAACATGCAGTATGCATTTAATCCACACCAATGTCTTCAAAGCCTTAAGCTGTTTTGGTAACAAATCTAAGTTCAAGGTCTTATCAAAGTCATTTAAGGGGAGGTGTCTTCATGGGAAGATGATGGAGTAGAGAGCTCCAGGACACACTCTTCATCCAGTCACTGGACAGGCAGAAACTGTCTGAAAGAACATTCTGGGTCTCCAGGGGCTAGGAGAGCACTGTAGAACATCCAGGGATGGCCAAGACAGAGTGAGGAGTTATGGCAGAAAAACTGTGAGTGAATTGCTCAATGACAGTGACCAGCACCCATGCCCCACCTTGGAGGCTTGCCTACTGAGCAGTCCATGACTGGGTGCCACAGATAGAGAGGGTGTGAAGGTCTTCCTCCTTGGGAACAAGGGGCACATGGTCAAGTGCTGAGCATGGCTTATGAGTGACCAATTTGGAGTGCTGGTTCCCAGCTGTGAATCATGGTTCCAGCCTGCCCTTAACAGGAATCCCCACAGCCAGTGTTTCAATTCCATCCTTTATTGCTGCCTCACTCAGCTCCTCCCCAGATGTCATTGGACAGGCCTGTGCCCTCTCAAATGTGGGTCCAGGTTAAAGCCACTGGATCCTGTAGTTTAAAGAGAAGGTACAGATTTCAGTCAATGCCCAGCTCTAGGGAACAATTGAGGCAACTGAGCCTAAGCCCCTCCTAAGGGACAGGCCCACCTGACAACACAGAAACAGAGTTTTAGACCCACTGTGACCCACATTTTCTCTTCTCATTTCTCTCTGGGCAATGTAGCCCTTTCCACATAGGTGATAGCTCAGGAAGAACTCAAAGGGTTCTTGACAACAGTGCTCTGACCCACCCCACGAGGCATGTGCTACCAATGAGAATTGGTGGCTTTCCCAGTCCATCCAGTTAGCTGTCCCCATCAGGATCAGGCTGATGTGAGTTTGGATCATGTTCAGGCTTACCAGGTGCAGGAGCCCCACTCTTCATGGAGAGAACAAGAGGAGGAATCTGGACAATGCACCTGTGACCAGGACAGATTGTCCCCTCTTCTGCTCCTGTACTCTGAGGGCATGGGGCTTACCGTGGTGTTAGGGAGCTAAGCCTGGAAACCCAAATCTCTGAATAGCCTGCTAGAGGAGGGATATACATGTACACATGCTGAGAAAATAAAGTGGGGGCTTTAATTTGATTCAGATGAAATTGTTCTGCATAAAATAATTTGTTCTTATACTGGTTAAATAATCATGCATATTTACCGTTTTACTATTATTATTATTATCATTATCATTATGATTATATTTTGCCTGGACACATCCAGGAGAGAGAATTAATTACACAAAATTGATTGCACAATGTCACAGTGTTTGTTGAATCAAAGTTTGTTCATACTTCCAGTTTTATCCGGAACAAAATGAAGAAAATGAATTCATGTATGTGTGAACACATTATAATGTAATTAATAATAGCATTGCAGATACATATTTTGCATTTGAAACTTAGGACA